>JALBCR010002488.1:17500-150886 GCA_030710515.1 Abscondita cerata | reverse complement strand
AAACAGAAGAGAAATACAAGAAACCTAGTTTCTTTCTTTTTCTCCTGGGAGGAGATAGGAAAGAAGAAAGAAATGACATAGGAGTTAGCCTTCTGAATGTGGATATAAGATTTACAGTGAAATAATAAGAAAAAGGTTGGAGAAAGAAGTAGAGGAAAAGTTGGTACCGGATTGGCAAATGAGTTTTAGGAGAGAAGAGAAACAGTGGATAATATATATACATATTAAAGCATGTAGTTGATAGGGAAATAGGAAAGACAAGAGAAAAAATGTTTGCAATGTTTTTAGATTTAAGGTCAGCTTTTGATAAGGTGGAAAGGGGATTGTTGTGGTAAAACTTGAAAAAGGCTGGAATAAGCAAAGATTTAATGGATGCAATAGAAGAAATATACAAAGAAATAAGGTGCAGAGAGTTTAGGATAGCAAAAGGGTTGAGACAGGGGTGCCTAGTGAGTTTATTTTTTTCTTGTATGTAAGAAACTTGGAGGAATAAATTAAAATACAGTAGGTAGGAGGAATAGTGGTGGGAAGAAGAAAAGTGTGGGTTTAAGTCTACGCAGATGATACAGTGGTTTTGGCAAAAACAGAGGAGGAAATGAAAATAATGATAAAAGTAATAAATAGATATTTGAAAAAAAGAATTATAATCAAATGTAGAAAAACAAAAATTATGGAGTTTAAGAAGAAAAAGGTAGAATAAAAGAGGAAAATGGAAGTAGGGAGAGGAAAAGATAGAGATGGTAGACAAGTATAAATACCTAGGGTATATGGTGAGGTACGACAACAAGGACGAAGATCAAATTAAGGAACTAGAGAAGAAAGGAAATAAAATAATAAGGGAGGTATGGGATATAGGAGAAAGAATATTTGCAAAAAGACTTGGAGAAAAGAACATGGATATTTGAGAGAATAGTAAAAGGTGTGTTGATGTATGGAGCATAGGTGTGGGAATGGAGAAAGATACAGGAAAGGTATTAGAAGTGGACACTAAGTTTGGAGAAGAAAACACCAGGTTATATAGTCGAAGAAGAATGTAAACTGGAGAAAATAAGAATACAGATAGGAAAAAGAGCAATGCGGTATGAAAGAAAGATGGAAATCAAGAAAGAAAATAAGATATTATATGAATGTTGGAAGGAAATAGAGGAGCAAAGATAAAATATGGTGAAGATGCTAGAAGAAAATATTATGAAAGAGGAGGATATGCAAGGGAAGAAATAAAAAGATAAGAGATGGGGAAAGAAGTATGGAAGAAGAAATAATACAGAGAGATAGAGGCACACAGGCACAAGAAAGAAGAGCAAGAATTAGAGAAGAGAAATACAACACCAAGTATGAAGAATTAATAACAGATGGAAAACCGAATTACATAACCGAAAGAATGGTATTAGAAGATAAAGACTAATTGCAAGATTTAGAGTAGGAAACGAAGAAAATGAAAATAAGTACTGGTGGAAGGACGAAGATAGGAAGTGTAGAATGTGTAGGGAGGAGTGGGAAAATTTAGAGCATTTGGAACTAGAGTGCAGTGAAGTAAGAGCGGACGAAAGAGTGAGAAAAGTGTTGTTGGGAGAGAAAGGTGAAGGAATTGTGTGGATGAGGAAGATGGTGGAAAAACGAAAGTGGATGGAAGACAGAAAAAGAGAAGTAATAAGAATAGAATAAAGAGAAGAGCCAAGAAAAATTTTTTTTTGTTGATGCTCTATTATATGTTAAGAAAAAACCGAATTTTTTGTTAATGTAAATAGACAAATAAATTGAAATTGAATTGAATATTAATATAATAATATGACTATAGTTTCGACTCTATAAGCGTTAGAGTTATCGTCAGATAATAGTATCTAAAAAATATGACATTAATATGAGATTTAATTATAAACAATGAAATTAACATAAAATATCTTAACTACTATTATTGTTGTAAAATTTCTGAGTTTAGTTCAACTGTTAGCAATTAAATTAAATAAAATTATCATTATACTTAAATATCAGATCTTCAAATTTGGTTTGATCATTAAGAATAAGTTTAGGATTCGTAGTTTTAATGTAAATAATTTCTAAAATATCTAAAATCTGTTTATTATAACTATTATAATTTAGAAAGGATGTATTAACTTTGATTTTCATGTACATACTGGAGGTCAACGTTAGGCCTAGAGAAGGAGACACCGGGGTATGTAGTGGAAGAAGAGCTAGAAATAGAAAAAATAAGGATACAAGCAGGAAGAATTGCAGTAAGGTATGAAGAAAAAATGGGAAGTAGGAAGGAAAATGAAATACTATATGAATGTTGGAAAGAGGTCGAGGCACAGAAGGTAAAATATGGGGAAGAAGAAAGAAGAAAATACTATGTAAGAGTGGGATACGCGAGAGAACAGATAAAGAGATTAAGAGAGGAGAGGAGAAAGATGGAGGAGGAAATAATTGCAAGAGATAAACATACACAGAAGCAAGAAAGAAGGGCAAAAATAAAGAAAGGAAAATATAACGAGAAATACATAAAAATAATGACAGACAAGACACCAAGGTACATAACAAAGGAAAAAGGAATGAATAAAATAATAATGATTGCAAGGTTCAGAATGGGAAACGAAGAAAATAAAAATAAATATTGGGTGAGTGATGAGGAGAGATTATGTAGGTTATGTGGGGATGAATGGGAAAATATAATACATATAAAAGAGGGATGTAGAGAAACAAGACACGAAGAAAAGGAATGGAAGTTACTACTAGGAGAGAAAAGGGAAGGAAAACAATGGATGAGGAGGTGGTGGAGAGGAGGAAAGTGATGGAGGAGAAGAAAAGAGAGGGATGGGGGTGGAAAAAGGAAACAGGAATTTGTTGGGTTATAATTTAGTGGAATATTAAGTTATTTATTTTTTTCTATTTTATGGTCTAGTTAAGTTTGTTTATAAACCGAATCTTTTGTTATAAATTGTATATGTTAAGACAAAATAAATATTGAATTGAATTGGTAAAGTATCTATATAGAGGAACTGAAGGGAAAATGTGTGAAATGTCAAAGGATATTATATTCAAAGATGAGTTTGAGTATTTTGTTAAATCAACATTAGAAATATTTTTAATTATAAAGATAGGTTTGAAATTTAAATGTTTACTAAATAAGGTAGAGAGGAATTTTGAAATTAAATAAGTTGGAGAAGTTTTAAAATTAACTATTGGTCTAATTAGATGATTAAGTTTATGTATTTTAGGTAAAACTGGAATTTTTGGGTTTGATATTTTAACAGAAGGAATTTGAAGATTAAAGTAATTTAAAGTATATTGAGTTTCAATTAAAAACTTAGAAAATAAAGAATTAAACTTTTGTAATGGTGAAGAACTTAATAAAGTGAAGTCTGAAGAACTTAAAAGAATTGATTTTGTTTATGTAAATCGTATCTTGAATCACCATTAAATATCAGATCTTCAAATTTGATTTGATCATTAAGAATAATTATAGAATTAGTGGTTTTAATGTAAATAATTTCTAAAATATCTATCTCTATATACAGGGTGTTTCAGAATAAGATGCTGATCCTTAAGGGTGTCAATCCTTACGCGATTTTAAGAAGAAAAGTTCAAATAACATATTTCCTAAACCTCTTAACTTTTTGATCTACAAGGTGTTCAAGTTTTAAGAAAAAATTTTCAAAGAGTACGAGACTCAATGAGGAAAGAGCTGAAGCATGCATACTTGCAGGTGGTGGCCAATTTCAACAGCTAATCTAAATTATTTTCTTTTTTTAGGTGATTTAATGTTAGTTCTTTTATTTTAATGTTAAAATTATTATGTATTAAATAATCAATAATTATTTGCCAAATCTTTTTTTACGCGAAAACCGCTTGCCGGACGAAAAAAAACAAGAAATCAAATTTACCTTAAAATAATTGGAGATTTTAAAAATAATTTTTATTTTAAGAAAAAGCAGTGGCGTACATAATATTTCTCTAAAAATATCTAGTCCTCATCCTGTACGGACGCCACTGAATAAAAAAATTAAAAATTTCTAAATCAAAAAATAGTTGTTGTTGCTTAGAAGGCATATGCCAAATTTTATTAAAATATCTATAAAGATATTAAAGTTATGATAAAAAAACGTTTTTTTTTTTAAACTTGAACACCTTGTAGATCAAAAGTTAAGAGGTTTAGGACATATGTTTATTTGAACTTTTCTTCTTAAAATCGCGTAAGGATTGACACCCTTAAGGATCAGCATCTTATTCTGAAACACCCTGTATAGTTAAATTTGTAATTGTATTAGAACATTATTTGTGCCTTATTTTATAGTAAATATGTGGTCGCTCTAGTTTGGTAATGTTGAATTAAAATAAATAAATAGGTAATAATTCTGAACAATATGGAATTCAAGAGTTCTTTTACATCTTTAAAATTGCCGCTTAAATCGTTTGACATGTCTGATGTAATGAAAAATGGTCGTTCATCAGCGTTGCAACTTTAAAATTGCTTCCTAAAACCCCTTGAAATAGTGTGAATACGAGGTTTGTTTGTTCGTGTGTTAATGATTTAAAGCAGTATGTGCCCCCTTCATCATAAACAAACATCCGCTACTGTACTATCGCCTCCATTTTTATGGCCGACACGTCGTAAACATGTCGGATGTCGTTCCAACAAAACCAATTTTAGTTGCCGACATTTTCAAAATTATAATAACCGCTCTTTTTTTTATAGAAATAATTACAAACAATGAATGAAGATAGAGATTTGATTATAACCTTTGTTAAACTAGTCGAACAACATCCTGTTCTGTATGACGGAGACCCTAATAGAACAGGCACACATCATGCCTGGCAAGAAGTTGCAAACAAACTCGGAGAAAACTGTAAGTCCATACTGCTATCAAACCTGCTGCTTAAAACACTTACGTTACAGGGTTGACGTGCAAGGAGAAATGGAAAAATATTCGTACATGTTACACAAGGTATCTTCGAAAGCATGATAAATCTCCTTATGGGAGGTCATACTACCTCTCACCCTATTTAGAATTTTTACAACCCTACTACAAAAATTCAGGGTAAATTCGTGTCCTATTATTGGTGTAATTATAATTAAGTTTCATTGTAGAGCAACTAATGTACCTACTCAAGATTCGCTATGGACTAAAATTGAGGTATCTGATACAGAATTAATCCAAGGTTCCACTATAATAACCGAATCAAACAACATGGATGAAAGCAATGATGATAAAAAGGAAGTATGTAGTAGTGATAATAAGGAAAGGAGGAAAGTAGAAAATGACCCAGCCAGAAATGTAAGAAGGAATCAATGGAAAAATAAGAGAAGAGTGGTGTTCGGAGGAGAAAAACCAAATTTGAACCACTGCATAATACGAAAACCAACCGAAGAAGACCCAGATTTAAATTTTCTAAAAAGTCTTCTACCAGAAATTAGATCTATGAGTAACAAACAAAAAAATAAATTTAAAGTTTCAGTGTTAAACGTGATACAAAACATTTTATATTCGGGAGATTAATCTTCTTGTAAATATAATTTTAAGTAAACAAATCTCCCTACCATACAACACAACTAAAAATAGATCAGTTCAAACTAAAATAAACTATTTGAGGAAGTGATTACAAATTAATTCACCGTGCAAATGTCTTTTGAATCGTTTAGTACGAGAAATACTTTACAAATTCCGGTTAATTTGGAGGTTTTTGATTACCTTAAAACTATTTTATTTAATTTAAAAACTAGTGATGTACCAATCAATGATACTACCCTCAAGCAGGGCCTTCATTTTCTAGCAACAGGGGAAAGCAATGAAAATGTTGAAAATTTTGTACAGTCGTTGGTGATGGTGGCTCCTCATTTTATTAAGTTTCCGGTGGAAGAAGAAATGTTAGATGTGAAAGAGAAGTTTTATTGTTTAAGTCAATCTGGAAAGGCTGATTTTGGTTTATCGAATGTCATAGGTGTGATCGACTGTGTTCATTTTCATTTTCAACCGATTGATGATCGAGAAATTGAAGTTTATAATAATCTCGATTCAAGATGCAGTATTAATGCTCAGTTGGTTTGTGGGCCTGACTTACAAATATACAACGTCCTAGCTGCTTTTCCAGGTAAATTTGGTAATTTAGAGATTTGGAGGAACAGCAAACTTTGCCAGCAACTCGAACAATGTGACAGCACTTCGTGGCTTATAGGTAACTAGGATTAAAGAAGTTTATAAAAATACGGAAAACGCTTTTTTATAGGTGACGAAAAATACTATCAAGAATCGAATTTAATGGCACCGATAGTTAATCCAGAAACTCAACCAGAACAGTTATATAACAATACACACACTGCCGTTTATAAGCTTATTAAGTATTGCATACATATGTTAAAAACCAGATTTAAGTGTTTGAATTTGTTACATTTTAATCCTGATAACGTTTGCGCCATTATAATTGCTTGTTGCGTATTGCACAACATTTGTATTTGTCACAATGATCTAATTGAAATTGATACCTGTAGAATAGATTCTGATTTACAATTAAAAAAAGTTATAATCCCTCAAGAAGTTGTCGAAAACTCTAAACCCGACGATGAAAATGAATAAGTGGATATTGATATGAGTTGTATAATTTATTAATGTTATTATAAATGTGTAACACGAGGTGTATTTTCTTTGCCTTTCAATGAACTGTTAAAAAAAAGTTTTGGGGTAAATTGTTTCTAATTTTTATTTGAAAAACTTTTTAAACGACCGTCATTACCTAAAATGATCAGTTTTTTATTAGCCCTAAACCATAATCACCTTGATTGAGTTGCATGAAGCTTCCATGTCCAGAGGAGTTAAGAAGCGCATCGGGAAATAGGCCTCGGTGGTGAAGTCGCATACTAACTCGAGGTGCACAGCTTTTGTACACACAGCCTGCTACATAAACTTTTTGTCCTTTATATCATGTGACACTGCTTTCCGGTGCGGCGAATAACTGTAAATAAAACGGTTTGGACGGATCTCGGGCGCCAGATTTTTAGGAGATTACTCTCCGAAGATGGTCGTTCCTCTCACTCGGGTAGTTACATTGAAGAAAAGGTACTGCAAGACTTTAAATCGTCGCAAGAATCAAACAAACAAATAAAAACTCAAAATTCTTTATTTTTAAACAATAATAAAGTTAATACTCAGAGACAAGCAGCGCAGTCAAACTAGTTTAAAATATAGTAATATCCCAGACAGCAGACGTATTCTGGCGTGATCTCACAATATGCTAATGATTAATAAAATATTCTATATTAGGTGTGCGCAGAGAGGGCAAAAAAGCTGCTTAATTTATTTATATACGAATTTTGTTATTCCGTATGAAGCCTTTTCTCATATATGCGTATCAACCAATGGAAGCGCGGTCACCCATCCAAGTACTGACCGCGCCCGCCGTTCGGACGAGAACCGCTGCTTTCAACGTGATATGGCCGTTGTCGTATAAGAACGTGAAAAATGTAACCTTAATAATTGTAAAAAATGTAGGTCCCCAGGGCAGGAGTTTTTTTTTAAAATTAATTGATTATTTGATCTTGTAATTCACATTTGTCGCTACTAACAAAAATAAAACTTAAGGACTTAATCTGGCAAATACTTGTATTTAAAATTTTTTTCATAGAAATAAAAAAATAACGTAGTGTGGCCAGTTTCGACCTTCAAATAAGATATAGGTTATCCTCAGAGAAAACGTACAAATGTATTTTAAATGAGACATTTGGTTATGAATAATTTAAATAAGAAAAAATATGTTGCCATCGTAGTCAAAACGTCATCATAAGATGAAGAAAGTAACATATGGCTTTGTAATTGGTCACCATTAGCATCTCTCAAATGCTGATGCTAATGACCCATATTTTATATGAAGGTCGAAGCTAGTAGAACTACTTTATTTTTTTATTTTTAAGAAAAAAATTTTAAAGTTTAGTTTTATTATTAATACACTTACCAATGCATAAAATAGATCATGTGTTCTTTCGGAAGATATACTGGCTACGTTTCTTTTTTCTGTAGTGGTAAGCTTCTTCAGGCCAATGGTAAATTGCATTTAGCACGCGACACATTGAATGTTAATTGCAAATCAATTTGCAATGTGTCAATAAAACAATACTGAAATGATTAGGAGAATCTGCTAAAAAATATTGCAGTAATATTCCTATGGAATAATGTACGAACATTCAATTACATAATTCAAGGAATATGCTTATTATATTCCAAATATTTCTTGAATATTCGTTAAAACGTATCCAGGAAGATCCCTAATAATAAGCTTAGGAATATTCCAGAAGTGTCCGAATAATCGGATATTGTAGGCATGTTAAGGGAATAATCAAAGAATAAACCATGCTGTCTGGGATAATAGTGACTGTCAAGTACGATATAAGTACTTCGTGAGTAATTCGTCAAGCAATAAGCATCGTTAGCGCTTCACGATTTTTACACGAATTTATCGTTACAGTATACTTGTAGAAAATTGAAGAAGAAAGCTTAGAACAAACGGTTTTGTGACGTAAGAATCCTTTTACGATAAATTGCAAAGAATCCATCACGATTATGTCAAGTACTGATGTATTTGTCGTCACGTGAATTGTTACTTGGGGGGTTGTTCGGTGAACAACGTAGAGAAAGAGTTTGGATAACAGTAGGTCGGGTTAGATTAACTTGCGAAAATTCAAGCCAAAATTGGACGGCGTTCTCAACGTGTGAAACGCGTCACGTCTACCTGGACTATACGAACGGCGTTCTCAACGAGCAAAACGCGTCACGCTGAAGACGACGCACACGGACGGGAGCGGCGCAGGCGGGATCTACAGAGCGGAATCTCTGCTAGAGAGAGTGAATAATTTATGACTTATCCGGTTTACTTCGGACCTGGAGGACTAGTAGAAGTCGAATTCTAATTCCCAAAACGGCCAGTGACTCACGGTTTTATAAGGGCGGTCAGCAAAGATGGGACACGGAACTTAAGGAAGAGTTTACGCCAGTCGTGCTTAACAAAGCGGAACGGTATACTTTACGCGCGTAGCGTCAGTGTGATTAATTTCAGCCGAAAAAGTGGACATTTGTACGTACCGTTTTAACAAGTTAGGCGGCTATTATTTCAAAGGGCCTTATAGTTGCGAATGCGTTGAGGTTGAAGTCAACGATCAAGGGGCTGTGGCCACAGTTTTCCATGGAGGAAATAAAAACGAAGCTGACCGCATCATTCACACGGAGGAATTATATAATTCGAGGGGCCCAAATGTGGAATTGGAAAATAGAAAAATCGAAGCTGAACACTGACAGAATTAAAAATAAAAAGATAAAAGATTGCGGTTTGCATACCTATTTATACTTACGTACAGGGTGTCCTATTATCGATGTAATTGGGGGGTTTTAGGTATTTCGCGAATTGATAGGGTAAAGCCGTGGTCAGGGACCTTGGCCCGCTTTTGAGACAAATTCAATGGCCTAAACAGCACTTCGATATCTGACTCGTTTGGGAGATACAGAGTGTTTTTTATGCCGTTTTCTTTAAAGATTCATAACTTTCTTGTTTGTAAATATTTTTTATTTTAACCAAAACATTTTTTGTGCATTTTTTTTATATGCAATTCAATGGCGTACTCGAATTTATTCTAGCTTAATTCGTTTTTGTGTTACAGACCAAACATGCATTTTTTTAAATGGAAACCATAGTTGGCTATGACTTCATTGATTAGAGTTTTTTAGCTTTTTGAAAATATATGGTTTCATATATTTGTCTCGGGAAATAAGGAAATTATAAACTATTTTTGGAAATATACTTCTTGATCAAAGTCACCTATGAACTTTTGTTAACTGCGCGCATTTGTTGCTAGTTTTTTGACACTTCACGCAGTTGTTTCTTATAAATAAATGGCCAAATTAATTTCAGTAATTAATTATTATTTTAAGCAAAGCTTTGAAATATTAAATTTAATCACATCTATGTATGTTTCGGCCATTTATTTATAAGAAACAACTGCATGAAGTGTCAAAAAACTAGCAACGAATGCGCGCAGTAAACAAAAGTTCATAGGGGACTTTGATCAAGAGGTATTTTTCCAAAAATCGTTTATAATTTCCTTATTTGCCGAGAAATATATATGAAACCATATATTTTCAGAAAGCTAAAAAAAATATCTAATCAATGAAGTCATAGCCAACTATGGTTTCCATTTAAAAAAAATGCATGTTTGGTCTGTAACTCAAAAACGAATTAAGCTAGAATAAATTCGAGTACGCCATTGAATTGCATATAAAAAATGCACAAAAATGTTTTGGTTAAAATAAAAATATTCACAAACAAAAAGTCATGAAAGCTTTAAAGAAAACGGCATAAAACGCAAAACACCCTGTATCTCCCAAACGAGTCGAGATATCAAAGTGCTGTTTAGACCATTGAATTTGTATCAAAAATCGGGCCATACAGTGACGGCTCGTGGTCAATCATACTGGGAGGTCAAAAATTAATTTAAAAAATACGACATACTTAAAAAAATATAAATAACTCAAATGCACCGCAAAATTTTATACATTCTACAATTCTGTTCAAAATATAGCGATTTTTTGAAACATTCTCATTAAAATCTCTAAGGGATTTTCTGTAAGCATTGTCTAGCTGTGTAGAATATCAACATTTCCGAGCATTTCATGTGTTCTGCAGACGAAGCATATTTTTTTTATTTCCTCTTTTAAATGTTTTAAATCTCTTACACCGGATTTGCACTATAGCGAGTCTGACGAGAATAAACAAACAAAACAGTAAAATACATTTGATACTTCACAACCACATATCCAGTTAGCTAAATCGTACATTACCTTGCGAAAGTTTCGATGAACATCTTTATTTTTGTCTTTGCTAGTCTGTCGTAAACTTAGTTCTGGCAAAGGACGACCATTTCCCTTGAACTCAACTAATTTTGTAAAATTAAGTTTGTTAGCACTTTTAGTTGTTTAATTTTCTGCACTACCGACATTTTTTATTATAGCGCATGCACACGCAAATCAAAAATAGTATTTTTACAAAACAACACAACAACAGTAAAACATATCAATGTAAATTCTTAAATTGATTTAAAACACGCGAAAATCGAATCCAAAATCGAGCGTAGTTGTACACCCTATACAAAGTCAACGTAAACTGCCGGACTCGGCTCATGACCCAAAGTTGATTATTGTTTCGGACGTTCGCGTTTATTCGGGCGCTGCACGTTTTTCGAGTTTTTCCGGGTAGATCTAATTCAATGAGAACAATTCGCACCGCCAGCCCAAGGTTGAAGAGAATGAATTATGAACGACGGCCGATAAATTTTAAGTTATTGTACTTGCGACTTAATTACCTATTTTAATAAAACACGTAATAATGAATATTTTTTTATATATTGTCAAAATTTTTGGGAGGTCATTGACCAAATGACCATATGGCCAACCGCCACTGGCCGGCCAAGGGTCCCGACCACGGTTTTTCTCTATCAATTCGCGAAATACCTGAAACCCCCCAATTACATCGAAAATATGACACACTGTGCATATTTATAAAAAAAGACTGGCAGCATTAAATAAACAAAAACTTACTTACTTAAATAGGCTTAAGCCGGATAAGGTGCCCACCTAACAGATACGCTTTTCGAAGAAATGAATCAGTCGAAACCAAACAATGCAAGTTGGTTAGTTTTTATTTATTGCTGCCAATTAGTTTAGTTTATGTTTTGAGTTTCATGAAGCAGTACACAAGTGCGTTAGTATAGTAGCTCCGACACATTTTTAAAAAGTGACGTGAGAATTGCTTTGCGAATTGATTGAGACAGTATAAACTTTGTTTGTTAAACAAAGGAGGAAAACGATCGAGGGGTCGATGCATGATATTAAGATAACACACAACATTAACACATCTTGTAATAATAATAACTTTTAACCATAGTTTACAATACATTTTATAGCATATAAATTAATTGTCATACAAACTATTATCAAACCGGTCTAACATAATTCAAATTATGATAGGTACCGGATTGTTTTACAGAATTATGTCTGACGGTAGAAAAAAGTTATCCGGTAGTCAGTTTCAAAAAAGGAAACCCTTACAAAAACAGGCTGTGATATTAGAAAACTTTTTGAAAGACAAGTCTATTCCACGCACTAGTAAAAAAACTAAAGATCAAATAAATACTTCTTTAACTGAGGAGACCTCTAACCCCACAGAGAAGTCACCGAAATTACCGGTTATCGTCATGTTCGGCATTGTCTTTTTCCACATGATGAAAATGAACACTTTATAAATACGTCTCAAATCGAAATAGGTAGTCCTATTATTTTGAATGATGATTGAAAAGAAGGTCTAACACCTCTAATTTGTAACTTCGAGTTCCCAGTGTGGATACTAAACGGCCGTAGATTTAGCACAACCAACTACACCAGGTTTCTTAATAATGGTGAAAAAATTGTAAGAAACTGGTTGGTTTATTCTTTGACAAAAGATTCTGTTTTTGGGAACACTTCATCTTCTTTAGGGAAAGAGGGTTATACAGACAGGAGACATAGCTCAAATCTTAAAAGTTATGAAACTTCAAGGAAACATATTGAAGCACAAAAGCATTTTTTTGAATTAAGCAAACGTCTCAAAATGTCTTAAACAATTGATGTTACTTTTCAAAGACTTTTGGATGCGGAAACTAGCCACTGGAACGCCGTGTTTTGACGTATAGTTTCTATCAATAAACTCTTAGGAGAGAGCTGCTTAGCATTTAGAGGGACAAACGAAACTCTTTACAAACACGATATAATGGGAACTTTTTGAAACTAGTTCAACTGTTGGCCGAGTTTGATCTAGTTATGGAAGAGCATGTGCGAAGGATTTTAAAGAAAGATGATAAAACTACTTATTTAAGTAACTATTCAAAATGAAGTCATTTACTTAATGGCAGATAATTTATATCAAAGGCAACATAATAGAAGGACTAAAGAAAACAAAATGTTACTCAATATTATACTGGATTGCACACCTAATTTAAGTAAAACAGAGCAGATGACTTTTATTGTGAGATATATGTATGGATTACACCAAACGATGTCAGCATTCAAGAACATTTTTGGGATTTCTTCCGATTGAAAGGTCTAAAAGCCAACAAATTTTTGATGTTGTACTTCAAAAATTGGAAAATTTAGGATTAGCCTTTGGCAGATATGAGGAGCCAAGGGTACGAAAATGGTTCCAATATGAAGTGGGAACATACTAGATTGCAAAAAAGGATACTAAATAAGAATCCTCATGCATTTTTTGTACCATCTGGCAACTATTCACTGAATCTAGTGGTCAACGATAGGCCAAATCAACATTAGAAAGAGCAAACTTTTTTAATGTTGTACAAAAACTGTACTTATTTTTCCTTCGTTTACTTTTCAGGATGGTCGGTTTTTTTGAAGCATCTTGGTGAAACAACCTTAAAGTTCTTTCTGTTACGAGATGGGAAAACCGAATTGATGCCATAAAACCTCTAAGATATCACATCGATAAAATATATGATGAATTGCACATTTATAAAATTAATGCCTTTAAATGTGACGCGTACCGTATGCAAATAAAAGCATACTGCGCATGCGCGCTATATTCAAAATTTATATTAAAACTGAGCCTAAAGCGTTATAAGAACTTCTGTTTTTGTAGATCAACTCCATCCCCTTTATCGATGGATCGACTTCAATTAACGAAAAACAGGGACCCACCACGCAACAATCTACCTTTGGTGAAATTGAAGAAGTCGGACCTGGTACCACAGCCACAAGCTACTTTGGAGCAGTTAGATATGTATTTAAAGAAGCCGAAATGTACTATAAGCTAACACTTAGAGTTGCTCCGTTAGAATAACTTTGTAATTTTTTAGCGTATTCGTCTGATTTTAAATCACTAGGAGTTGCTCTGCTTTGTATAATTATTACCACAGGTATTTTGCATAAATGAATGAAGCTTGTTTTCCTTATATATTTGAAACAGTTGCAGCTAGATACTTAACCTGGGCGTACGATTCACAAGAAGATGAAAATCATCAATACGGTGTCTCCCAACGAAATTTCCAACTTACACTACAAAAACTGTATGTAGAAATTAAAACTTCATAACATAAATACTTGATAACTTAAATTAATTGCCGAAATTCCAGGTGCAACAGAAGAAATTCTCTGCCCCATATTCTGAAGGTTGTCGACGAAAGAATTGAAAGTGCACTACTCTCTTATGATGCTGACAAAATTGGAGTTATCGGTAATACTTAATTACATAGTATTTTTCGCTATAGTAATTGTGGAAACATTTAGATTACGCTATGGAATTGTCTGGCGGATCCATAACTTCGACACCAGATACCACTCCCTATTTTATCAAAAGCAACTTAGATTCTAAATACAATTTGAATCCTAATACTTTAATTCAGCCAGGAAATTTACCTGGTCAATGTTTCGCCTTCAAAGGTCCGACAGGAAAAATTCGTTTACAGTTAATGAACATGTTGAAAATCACAGCAGTTACTTTGGAACACACTCATAAGAAGTTGGTAATTGATAGCAGGAGTGCCCCTAAAGACTTTCGAGTATATGTAAGTTTTAAGTTCTGTGAAACAAATTCCAATGCATCTCCCCCCTTCCTAGGGTTTAGAAGAAGCAACAAGTTCAGTTGGAGATGACTTGGGTTTATTTGAATATAAACTGAAAGAAAACCCCATTCAAATGTTTCAAATAAAAACGAACACCTTTAGTAGGGGGTATGAACATGTTGAACTCCAAGTGTTATCAAATTATGGAAATCCAGACTATACATGTATTTACAGATTTCGAATTCATGGTGAGATATTGTAAAATTACAGATTAGATTTGTTGTTAATAAAAATTTTTGTCAAAGTAATAAAACTTTATTACATTCAATGCAACATTGTTATTTAATGCCAATCGGGGAGCCCCAGTTTGGTTGTGCCGCTTTGCGCTGGCTGTGCATTAGCATCCCATTCATCATCAACTTCGTTGGCCCAATTTTCTCGTGCAGGTGGATAAGTGCTAGCCGGTGGCGGAGCAAAAGCCGGTGCAGTTGGTGCTGGTGCTGGCACTGCTGGTTCTTCGTTCCAAGTCTGTGTTTCATTCCATTCCAATTCTTGAGGCTCACGAGGAATAACTTCCGGTTTAGCAGTGACCAATTCTTTGGCAGCTTGCTCCTCCTTCTCAGCCTCTTCAGGTTCTCTGTAGAAGTACAAATCAACCACAATATCCCACTTTTCACGTGGAATTTGACCCCTCAAGCGCAACACCTAAACAAGACATTCTCATCAATACACAAAAAAGTGACAATTTCTTTTAGGAGCAATTCAGAGATTATTCAGGTGGAAAAATTATTCAAATCACATTCAATCATTGAATTGGGAACAAAGTGTATCATCATTTTAAAAAGGAAAAATATGAATTAATGGTATCATAATACTTACTTCTCTGGCAAGTAGCCACCACATTAAACCAATGCTGTGTGGTGCCTTGTTATTGCATGGAATTGCGATGTCAACAAATCGTAGTGGTGAATCAGTGTTACAAAAGGCTATTACTGGAATGTTTACATACGACGCTTCAGTAACAGGTTGGTGATCGAATGCGGGGTCCGTGACAATTAATAAACGTGGCTCACGGAAAGCAGCTTGAATCTGATTGGTAAATGCACCAGGTGTAAAACGTCCTGTAATTGGTGTTGCCCCAGTGTGTGCAGCAAACTTAAGCACAGCACGTTGGCCATATGATCGGCATGAAATAGCAAAAACTTCGCCTGGATGTTCAATCGCTACTATCGCTCTAGCAGCTAATAGTAGTTTTTCCCACGTTCTCCTTAAATTAATAATATGTACACCATCTGACCGACGTTTGTACATATATTGTTCCATTTGAAAATCTACGTTCGTTGTACCCAAGTGAGTACAAGCAGCAAGCATTTTTGTAACATCATCCTCTTTGAGGGCGAGTACGTCCAAACCTCCCGACATTGCTTACGTTTTTTGAGTTACGAATACCTGAAGAAAAGTATGGAGATAACCTCAAAGTAACATTTTAACAAATAAGTTAATGTAAAAAATATCGGTAATTATGTGCGATATAATTGGTTATTAATTAATGGTAGATGGAAATTCAAGGGATGTTATAGTGGATGGTAGGAATATTTAAAAATTAAAGAGAACAGGTACTTACGCGTGCAGACGCCACAGGGAGATATAATGAAAGAAGGGGATTTTGGTTTTCTGATGGTGGTGAAATTGAATGCAGACATGCGCGATGTGCGGAAATAAATATAGAACTCTAATAAATTTTTTGGAATAGCAAATTTTCTTCCAAAATAAGCAAATTTTCTATTTATCTGTAAAAGATGAAGAATCTTTATTTATTTTTACTTAGGAAGTAAACTGCATTCACTGCACCGCCGATCGTATATAGAAACATCTTAACGATCAGAAGAAATTCATCATTTTCATTTTGTATTGTAAAAACCTTAGACCAGGATAGAGGGGGGACTCGTAATCGTGAGCAAATTTTTGTTGCCTTCCTCCCATGAAAGCAAATCATTTTTACAAATAAAAGAGAGGGTGACTCGAAATCATACGCAAGTTATTTTAAGTCAATTGCAAGTACAGAAAAATAATAATTCAAATTATAATTTTATATTTGCATATGTATTGAATTTATTTCACAAATGAACAGTACATATACTACCCGTTCTACAGGTACATATTGGGAGTAAACCCTTCTATTCAACTCATAAATTTATCGTCATTTGCTTTCCCTTTTTCAACACACATATTATCATTTCGTCAGGTTCGGTAGTTTAAACATGTGTGGGGTTGTTACTCACAGTCAAGATGTGAAATTATTTGTTTGAAAGAACAGCAGAAGCAACGGGTCCTTCCACCAAAACAATTTAAGGGATTGCTAAGGAAAGTACACCAAAACCTGAAGAAAGTAAGTTTAACTTGCCTCGAAAAACAAGCCAGCATCCTAAATTCACCATTGACCAGTGTGTTGAAGAAGTCGTAAGATGATGTTTATATTCAAAAGCAAAAACGAAACAATGCAAAAAGTGTTTGCAGCTGTTGAAAAAATATCAATTTAACAAGAAAATTAAGCAATAAAGGTAGGTTTCAAATAGCAGAAGAACATCGACAACAAGAAGGTCTTGTTAGAAACTTCCGCAATAAGATCAAAGCGTACTACGTTACTAAGAAAAATGAAAAAATTTGGTGAAGGCAGGATCATTTATCACAAAGTCGAATCTTTATCTGCACAAGTCACATTCAAGTTGCATTGAATGGTACGATGTCAGTAGTAAGGGAGCAAAAGCTTTTGTTTAAAAAAGACAAGTACATTTTGTTATAATTTCTAAATCGAGATCGAAGTCAGGCAATTATCATGATATGAATAAACGGTTAACTGAAAAATTAAATCTAAATGTTTAGCTTAATTCCGTGCTAATTTCATACCATAACATTCTTACCGAGCCTAATTCAACATGCGCCTGGAAAAAAACTGGTTTGCAAAAGTGGTTAAATGCGATGGGATTATACAAATTTGAAAAAAGTGAAACAAAACCAGAACTCTTTAAGACAATCAAAGTTAATCGACCAGTTCATACAAATTATTTAATTCATAAATTAATAGGCGAACACAATCATTGCCACCCTATGAAACAGACTTGAATTCAATGGAATTAATTGGGGTTGAAGTTAATAATGTAGCAAATCATTATACTTTTAAATTATAATTTGTCTGGAAATTGATGGTAAATAAATTTAAATCAATTTGTTGTGAAGAATGGGAAACTGTAGGCAACTTGTATGCAAACATAGACCAAAAGTGGAAGAATATTTAACTGATGAAGTGGATGATATAATATTTACAGTGAGTCGTACCTACTGGTGAAAGTTAAGAAGAATTTTCCAGTAGTGATTTGACTCGGAATCTATTTAGTCATGCTTAATCTTTGTTGAATAATTCAATTTACTGTAATCATAATTTTGTTGTTCTATTATTGTTATTTCTTGTTTGAAACGCTAAACATGTTAAAAGTAAGTAACTACTTTATGATTTTCTAATTCTTGAAACCTTGAAAAAAAAATTCAATTCCAATCTCCATCACTGATTAAATTAAATTTAGGTAAAACATCAAGGAACAGAAATTTCAAGAATGTCCTTTGTAGTGTGTTATGGGACTGAAAACATAATCATTAATATTTTAGGGCTTACAATTTACATGCAAAGATTTAAATTCTTTAATAATAATTAGTTAACTCGATTGATTCAAACGTTAGTTAGGTACGTTCCAATTAAATTACAACTATCGCGGCATTAAGTAACATTTCAATTCCAAAGACAAAAGAATTGTTCATAAATGTGCAATTATTACACCTTTGTTAGAATTTCATTTTTTTAAATCACAAAAAAATTAATTGTTAAAAACTGCAATTCTCTAAAGTCATTAGTAGAAATGACTTCTATTTTTTAATATGAGTGTTCTTGACACTAAAATGTTCATGCATGTGATGAATTCTCTGATAAAGTGGATAGAAGCAAGTTCTGTTTACAAAGCTACTTACATATTAAACTTAAATATTAAAACAGTAAATTTAATATCTTTAATCAAATTTTTTTGTATCTATTTTCTAAATCTTTTCCAACAAAAATTGTTAACTATAAAAAAGTTGAAACTCAACAATGTACCGGGTGACCCAATAAGACTGTTCCTCGGCCATATCTCGGGAACCGTTCGTCGTATGACTTTGGTGTAAAAAAAATATAAGGTAAATCGGCCATGAAGAATCGCAGGAAAATATTTTCAAGTTTTAAAATGACCACCAGTCATTTAGGTTTTTAAGCTTACTTTTTAAATTAAAGGTTAGAATTACGAGAGTAATATTAAAGTGACAATAAGTTCAAAATGCGTTTAGTCCCTTTGGAGCAACATGAATGTTCTGATGATATATATTTTTTTAAATAATACCTAAATGAATTCTATTTAGACTCACAATTGTCTCTTTAACATCTTATTCATTTTGTGCTAAATTTTTAATAGTTTTAGAAAATTTACCGCGCGGTCCTCGATCTTCAAACATCCATTATTCTCATTTTCCCAATATTTGAGGTTAGAAACGAGATTTTGAAAAATGGTTTTCACTGGCCTATTTGGATGTTATTTGGCTACTTTATCATAAAGAAAAAGTCATATCATTCCATTTGATTTTTTTGATTTTTTTTAATTTGGGTCATGGTGTCAAAACTAGCCCCCTGGCGGAGAACGATTCAACTAAATTAACTATATTCTTATTGCTTAAGGAGTGCTCTTTTCAACGATACCAAATTTGTTAAAATCGTCAAACCGTTAAGAAGTTAAAGCAGGTTATTGCAAAAACAATTGAACACCCCCCGCCATCTTTGTTTTTAAAATAACTGAACTTTTGTTTTTACAAAAATAATAGATAAACTGGTTCTCTTTACAAATGTAAAAAAAAAATTTTTGTTTATTATGCGAAATTTATAGAAAAAGCAATTTAAAAATTTAAGATGACAGTTACGCCCTCTGGTGGTCATTTCTAAAACTTGAAAATATTTTCCTGCGATTCTTCATGGCCGATTTACCTTATATTTTTTTTACACCAAAGTCATACGACGAACGGTTCCCGAGATATGGCCGAGGAACAGTCTTATTGGGTCATCCAGTATTTATGTACATAGATTACTCCTCAAATCAAGCAACAATCAGAAGACTTAAAAAATATGCATTGGCTGGTAAAAATTGCAGGTGATAAACGTTTATGTAATAAGTTTAAGCAATTAATAATATCCATTTATAAATCTAATATTATAAATGCAAAGAAAAATTTATATGATTTTCAAATACAGTCTTCTAATAATCCTACTAAAAAAGTTTGGCAAATACTAAACAAAGAATATAAGTCTAACAATGTTAACAAAAATATTATGTTATAGTTAATAATAAAGAAGAAACAATTTTAAATTATGTTGATATTTGTAAAAACATTTAATAATTATTTTGTAAATAGTCCCGTATCAATTGCAAATAAACTGCATTGACACCGGGCACTCTACCACCAAAGACAATTTACTGATAAAACGATTTTTCTGTATCCAGTAACCGAGTATGAAATAATTTCCATTGTAAAGTCAGTGGCGGTCAAAAAAAGTTCAGCAGATTGATCGTATTCCATGTTATATCTTAAAATATGTCGTGAATGACACTTAACAAAACCTCTTGTAAATAAACATTATAAATGAATCTTTTGTAAAAGGAATTTTTCCAGAAAAACTTAAACTCGCCAAAGTGTAACCAATTTACAAAAAAAAAATGATCGAGATCGAGGTTGAAAACTATAGATTAGTTTCAATACTATCTATTTTCTCAAAGTTATTGAAAAATGCATACTTGTAAGGCTAACAAATTATTTTGATAAACATGGACTACGTAAAATACCCAAAACGGTTTTCTAAAAATAAATCCACTACTACAGTGTTATGTGGATCATTATGTAATATATATCTGGACCTCAGAGCCAAACGGTATTAAGTCACATTTTCTAAATTTTACAGGAGAGCAATTTGAAGATTTTGAACAATGGTATTTTTTCAAACAGATTACTATTGTAAATAGGAGAGCAGGGGTTATTATTTTCAGAGTTATGATTTTGGATGCTAACTAAAACTGATAATAACCAACCTCCTACATTAATTTATTTAAATAATTTTAAATTAATTGCGGGACTTAATACTGTTTGGTTCTAGCAAGGGACTTAATATCTTGTGACTTAATACTGTTTAGCTTCTACAAATTAATAGATACCTGAGACTTGATACTGAATTATTATTGAGAAACCCATAGTAGAATAATGCAAAGTAGAACCAAAATTAATTAATATCAATTATAACTAATTAGTAAAGGGCAACGAAAGGCAAAACAACACCAAAAAATATTTATTTTCTAAAATAAATGAGATCACACCAAAATGTTACAAACGAAAACTATCGAACTTAAAGTTCAAGTAACAAACAAATAATTAAAAATTAGTACTAGTATTATTAATTCAAGAAAATTATGCATAATAAAGATCATTGCATTTTTCAGTCGTCTTCCTTGACGTTACCATGTAGAAGATTTTTAAAGTATTCATGGAATCTTTTAGGCACCCATGTTAGTAAGTTCTGCAAATCATTATACTTTTTAGTTGAAATAGGTTTTAGTGTCTCTCTGATTGGTTTCAGCAGTATTAAGTTAGCATTGAGAACAACTTCCTTAGAATTAACAGTACGTTTCTCTTTGCGTGTTAGTCTTTTTAGTGGCTCTATTGAAATCAACTTGTTCAAAATTTTCTTGATTAAAATTTGTTTTAAAATACAACACTCCAGGTGTTTCTGCTAAAAACTTCATATGAACCACTTTAGATATAAAAAGTTTTGATTATTTATGGTTTTTTTGTTATTGTGAAAGTAAGATCCGGATTCTTCAGATAAAAGGGTAAAATTTTTAAAAGTCCATGGTTTCCATTTCCGCTACTTCAGTTTTATTGCCACAAAGTCTGAAAAGCTGTTGCCAATCCCATGGAGTTATTAGGGAAAATTGGGGGGTAGCTTTCTTTTGTCTTTCTATTCGTGCATGAATTGTATCCACCTCCATGTGGGTATGTCCTCTTAAGAGGTACTTATGTTCAATGCATTTTATGGAAGGCTTCAGCATAAGAATCGAAAGATAGCACATAATCATCTGATGATTTCTGTTTTGTGATGGACAGTTATTGCTCCAGATAACAATTTTCTCTACAGATTCTTTTACATTTAAATTAATATATTTCAGAATACATAAAGCCATTTCATTTCCACCACGTCCGGCTATAGATTCATCCCAAGTGAAGCAATATCCTATTTTCTCTGTTGCATCATAGACTGTATAATTGAAAGTCCATAGCTTTAGAGAATAGAAACTCTGAGCATTTGTTAGTAGAGGAGTAGGTAAGCATTTTGGAAATCCACCGAAAGTATTTTGGTGTTTGCCTCGGTTTTATAAGTCTCCTTATCCTGTCGCTTTAATTTATACCGATTACCTGCATCAAGCAGATGTGCGTCATAGTTAGTTTGTAATTCAAGGCGTTCTTCCAGTGATTTAGACTCTTTGAGTTTGACAACATATCCATCACATGTGTCACATGTATCATTCCCTGGCTCCTTGAAGGATAAATTAAATTCCGAATTGAAAATGTCACTATATAGCCATTGCTTGGGAATATCTTCTTTAGGAATTTGGTTTTCTACACACTCTTCATAGAAGCACCGATACATTACTGAAATGTTGAGATGGCTGCCTAAATACTTTCTCTGGGATTTATTCCTGGAATAATGTGATTCTATACACGGGAACTTCTGTATGTGCTCTCTGATGTTATTTCTTACATTTGAGGCAATTTTGTTTAAGGGTTCATGTTTACCCCTTTGATCAGGGATTACAATTCCACCCAGTTGCCTTTTCGATAATGCATTACGTACAGAAGTTTGGGATATATTTAAGGTGTTAAGAAAATAGGTGCGACACACACTAAACTTTTACCATTTACACTAAAAATACATTAACGACGTTACTCTTTTTCAGCACGAGATCCCGTTCTAGCACGTACACGCTCAACTGGAACTTCTTCGATGCAACTTGCTATAAATTGTCTTTTCTGGTCAAGTTCGATGCTACCATTCCAAAATTGTGAGTGAATTAGAGCACGACTTTCAACTGATATGTTCTGTTTGCACTGCTTTTTACATTCATTACGACAAGGTGCTTTCATTTCGTTTTTTTCAATAAGCTTATTAGTGGCTGACAGATATTCTTCACCAGCAGCTCTCCTTTGCTTTCTAATGTTTTTCTTCCAATTAACAGAATTTCTTTTTCTTTTCTTTCCTTTAGTTTCTTGGATTTCTACAGCTTCTTGCTCTTGTTCTTCTTCCAGTTCACTACTTTCCTCAGGTAGATAAAGCGGATCTTCAGATTCAGTACACTCTTCTTTATGTTGTAAATTATTTGCGTCTACTTCATCTGCTTTATAGAGAGGTCCATCGCCATTATTTTGAATAATAATATTTTGTAAAATATTAATTTTAGAAGTTTTCTCGAATTCGTTATTTTTATCTTCATTTCTATTGCCTTGAACAAAATACTCTGATGAGCTTTCTGGTAGCTGGGACTCGTCTGTATTATCTCTGAGAATTTCTTCTGTATTGGAAAAAGGCGCATTGTTTTTACTACCAAAGATGGTATTGTACACATCGTTATTTAAATAAATAACATCTCCTCTAGAAGTGTCACATCTAGTTGTAAGAATTTTCAAATGTTCTTGAAGGATATCCTGCGTGCTATTAGTAGTTGGATATATTTCCATGACGATCTCAGCATCTTCTATAATATTATCTTGCGTGTTATCAGCAACAAAAGCTAAAAGTAAAACAATAACAAAATTTGTTTTGATAAACTCATGTAATTTTTTAATTACCGTTATCTTTGGTCAAAAGAGAGGATATAACAGGTTTTTCGGGTATTTCTTTGCACTTGGCTTGTGGTAGTGCCATTTGTAGTATTTTTTGGGCTCTTGATGTTATCATGTTGACCCTATTCACTTAAAACAATGGAATTATCAAGTATTTCCTGTTAACTTCATGAACAAAATAATGTGACTTAATATTATGACAACTGGTGAACACTAAAACAAAACAGTATTAAGTTCAGTCACCTAACCTCACATTTTAACTTAATACCTTAATATTGGATATCTCCCAGAACCAAACAGTATTGAAATCCTTTAACACTGTTTGGTTCTATTTAGTAGAGTACTTAATACCAATAATCTACTATCTCATAAACGGGAAGGAACTGGACTTAATACTAATCAAATCACCATTGAAAAAAACGAAAAAAAATTCTGCAGGAACAAACCCCAAAAATCTAAAAAAGTGGACTTAATACTGTTTGGCTCTGAGGTCCAGATATATAAAGCTCTAGATGAAAAAAAAACAAGCATAGGACTGTATTTTGATCTTAAACAAGCTTTTGATTTACTGAATATAGATACTATATTATATAAGAAACTTGAGGCATACGATGTAGTAGGAATTAAAATCATTTCTTACTGGAAGGTGTCAGATAGTAGAAATTATAGAAAAAAATGATAAAATAAATAATTTTACTATAAGTCAGAAGAACTTAAATTAAATATGGGTGCGGGACAGGGTACAATTTTAGCTCCATTTTTATTTATTGTAGGTATATGTTAATAATATTGATATTGTATTTAATGAATTCATTAATTTTTTTCTAGGTTAGCATTATCTGGTTGTTGTTGATTAATTTAAATTTTAGTAGTTACACCCCATTTTTTTAACTTATTCCACATTGCTTTTGATTTACCTTTGCCTGTCTGAATTTCATGTTTCATATACGTATTTTTTCCTTGCTTGACCTGTATAGTTTTTCAATTCGATATAATAGTTTCTATCTGCTGCTGACTTTGTTTTAATGTATTTCTTATGAGCTTTCCTCTTTAATATGATAATTTTCTTAATAACATATGTAATGAACGGTGGGGAACTTCTTTTCTTGTTGTTAATTTGTATTAGGGGGGCATATTTATTAAACAGATACATTATGTTATTAGTCAGTAATTCAACTTTGGATTCAATACCTTCAAGTTTATATAAATTGTTCAAATTTAAAGTAGATGCTTCCTGGTCAAGACACTAAATTTATATTGCCAGTTACATCTGCAATACGTCTATAGTTTTTGATACCAGCTACAAAGTTCGTATTGGAAATCAACGGTGTCCCTATATATTGCTTATAGAGTTTGAAAGATCCATATTTGAATTCAAATTTTACCCGCATTTTTTTTGTTATAATTTGGTTTAAAATATGTTAGTTTGCGACGGTCAGTTAGAATACCGTTACAAAGCCCGGTTAGATTCGGCTTTCGGAAAGTTGCAACTTGCAATAGAATATATTTAAGGGCATCTGGGTTTCAGACTGTTAGAGTGTGAACAACGAAATTTGTGTTGCTACGTAATTTTGGCCTGTATAAAATTTGTACTTTAAAAGTATTGCAACCAAAACAATTGCAATAAACTGATCGTGTTCTTCAAGAAAATTTGTTCGTGGAAAAATAAAGGCTGCAACAAAAAGTATGCCATCTCACGCGCAATTCCCAATTACAAAGATGTAAGATACTTGTTTTATTTATTAAAATATGATTCAGAATGAAGCAATACCAGTGTGTGAAAGAGTCTTGCGAGATTTGAAAAACTTAATATTGATTAAATGGACTTCAATACGGTCTTCTCAAATTCAACTTAATAGGCAGGTATGAGTGTAGCAACTGGTGAAACTCGCCTGTTACCCATGATGTTATACACTGTTAACAAATGTTCTTTAGTTTTGATTGGAAAATTTTTATTTCATTGCCGATATTACTACATTTTATCTCTGCACTTTAACGTTGTTAGAGACTTTATCATTCATTCAACGAAAGTGTGAGCTTTTTCCGCTTTTCGATCAGCCAAGCCAAGTTCACTTACGAAGTAAAATGTGTGTCTTGCGACATCTCGTGTAAACATCGACACGTATGAATAGTATAAACTTAGAAAAATGCCAACAGTTAACTGTAACGGCATGTGTGTTCACTTACGAACTATTCACATCTTGCTTTTCCAAATGCCTGTGGGTTACATTACAGTTCCATGCTACAGACACAGACACCCCAGGTACTGCGTCGACTTTTTTTTTAATTATTGAGGTATGGATGATTTGATGGATAGCGCGGATTAACTGTCGCTCAGAAGATAAAGTTGTCAATTGAGAAAATCAATAGTCAACGTTATGATTTTGAAAATGTTCTCATTCTGCCACCAGATAAGATTTTGAATAATTGTGCTAAGTTATTTTGGAGGAGCATTGGATAAACCAGAAGGGTGATTGAAATTTGCCAGTGCTGCCGAAGAGTTAATGCAACCATAACCGAACCACCTTTGCCCTTGTGGAATTAAAAAAGTTCGTAGGAATCGATCGTGCTGGACATCATTGTACCTGAACGGAGAAGCTAAAGTTTAAACGGAATCATTTTTTAATATCTTTCAGCCGTTTTGGGCCAAATGTTGATGAAAAGCATACTGCTGCATGCTTAGAAAAATTGATGATAATCTTGGTCTATGCGAAAAGTAGTGTCCGAGAACTCGCAGGCTCCAAATACTTACGTCATAGAGGTGAAAAGATGATTTCGTGCGGCCTTCAGAAGTTGAAAAAAATCGTATAGTTCATAACATATATTTACTAAATAGCTCGCACTTAACGATAATAGTTACATAACCCTATGTTAGTATTTACATAATCTTATAGATAAGCAAGATAAATCTTGGTAAAGAAAATGCATACAAAAGCGTAAAGACGCACGTGGATATGAAAATGTAATATAAAATTAACAACTATTGATGCATTACATTTTTTTCTGTCAACTTTACTGATAGATTCTATAAATACAATAAAAGATCAAATAACAATCGTAAAATATATATTAACTAAAATAAAAAGTAAATGTACAACTATAAAGTAAATACAAAAAATGGCATCGCATAAATAGTTCTTCTCCAAAACATGTCCAACACTAAGTTTTTATTTAATAATAAAACATAAAGGCAGTTTTTCAATCTATGATTAAAATTAACTTTCGGTTCAGATAAGTTAATCAATGACTGAAAAACTGGCCGATTAGAGAGAGTGCGTTAAGATTTGAAAAAAAAATTGTACTTTACTTTTTTTGAGTATAATCGTTTAAGCAGCAGTCGAATAAACCTTGCATCGGTTTAGACTTTTTTCAGTTGTGTTGAATTTTTCCGTGCTCGTTGTAGAATGTTTATTGCTAAGAACGAATGCAACGTTTATTCGAATTTAAAAAGATCACAAATTCCAAAACCGACGATTTCGTTCACACAAAATGACTGTTTTAAGTCACTCTAGAGTATCTCGAAACCAACATCTACAAACGTATACGAGACACAATTTTCTTACATCCAATTGTTCGATTAAAAAAATACTTGCAACTCGAATAAGGGCCAGCTCGACAGCCTTTGCAAATTACACACTACCTAAATTATATTATAGGTATTAGGAAACTTACAACTTACAAAAATATTTAGACATTTTTTTTGTTTCTAATTGTAAATACAATAATCGTTTACTAAGTCACAAAGCACAAAATGAGCAATTTATAATAAAATTAAAGTAATTCGGATATCTACTTTAAAAATATATTTTATTTCCGATACTTGATTGATAGTATATCGATTAGACGCCTTTAATATTTAATAATTGTGTAATAATTTTAAGTAAATTCTCTTATTATTTGTGCGAAGAAGAATTATTGACCGAATTCTTAAATTGTCACAGATCTCAGCAACATATCAATAATTCCCGAGTTCTCACAAAAAATAAGTGTCGTAATAACCAAATTTTTGTCTAGTTTTGATTTTAAACGTTTTTTTAAATATTAATAATAATCACAAAATAAGCGATAATAATTAATATATTAAAATATTGTAAAAAATACAACCCAATAAATATAATATGAACTGACCATGAAAATGCCAAATTGGTTTTAATATACGAAATAAAGTTTTATGTGTGGTAGGGTGTAACGTAAGTGGCAGGGAATAATCCACGATTATGGCCGATTTCGCCGTGCCACCAATGTTGATCGCTTCTATCGGTTACGGTAATAACGTCTCCGCGTTTAAATTCTAATTCTCCCGCCTCTTGAGGGGTGAAATCGTATAAGGCTTGTACCAGACACTAAGTTATAAAATAATTTTTATTATGAGCGATACGATTACTATTCGCGTGACTCACCTCTTCGGCTACCATATCCCTTAATTTAACATCTTGGGACCGTGACACTGACGCAGTTCGATGATATTCTACAAGTTCATTTAGTGAATTAAACTTAACGACCCATAAGAAAAACTTTCCTTGCGCGTCTCGTAATACTTTAAAATGTTGAACGCCATCTGAACACCTGAAAACAAAAGTTATGGGGTTAATTCTTGTTCATTAGAATAACACTATTAATGAGTTTAAAAGCTTTAAAGAATATAATATTAACATTAAAACATGTGTTACTAAAAATCAGTAGTAAACGCAATGTGGTTCAAAAGCGGTAAAAATACCGCTGCGTTCAAAAACTCCCCCACCAAACAGTAGCTAAGAAATGTTATATTGAATTTTATGTCGATTCAACTCAAATTACCATAATCGAAAACGGCTTATTTGAAGACTAGATTAAAAGGCCGTCGATTGACGGGCAAATTTTAATGCATGAATTTAATAATGCTAGATTTTTTTTTATTTCATTAGAATTCAATGGTGATGAACAAACTTAAGAATGTTGAGTGAACTTGTTTATTTACGAAATTCAGTGTATAAATAATGAAAACTGCAAAACAAAAAAACTTTTAAATCCGATTATTCTCTGAATAATGTTAAACCTATGGCGTACGGAGAGATCCCTGGCCCCGCCCCCGAATGGAAATTTTTCGGTTTTTCCCGTTGGTTTAAAGGCAAGACCCATCGGCATGCCGAATTTCAATTCTCTACGACGTCTGGAAGTACCCGTTTAATTTCGGAGACAGACATGAAAAAATAGGCGCTTTATTAGGACTAGATTAAAAGCCCGTCAATTGACGGGTAAATTTTAATGCATGAATTTAATGGCGAAACTTAAGAATGTTGAGTGAACTTGGTTATTTACGATATTCAGTGTATAAATAATGAAAGCTGCAATACAAAAAACTTTTAAATCCCATTACTCTCTGAATAATGTTAAACCTATGGCGGACGGAAACGCCCCTGAATGGAAATTTCCGGTTTTCGGATTTTTTCCGTTGGTTTAAAGGCAAGACCCATTGGCATTCCCAATTTCAAGTCTCTACGACGTCTGGAAGTATCCGTTTAATTTCGGAGACAGACAAGAAAAAAATAGGCGCTTTATTATATAGGATGACATTTATTCAAAAAAATGTGCCGCTCTTTGGATTCAATATCACGTACCGTTTTGGAGAAAAATCTCAATTTTTGTTTTGGAGAAAAAAATACTTTATCAAGAATATAGCATAAGCTGAGTCCCTGATTAAGTTCTTACACTAGGGCTCCTAAAATTCTAAATTGACCTATTGACTATAGTCAGAAAATCTCTACTCCATAGATTCAAATAAATACATATTGTATATTATTTGTTTTACATTACATTACATCTTACAGCGTTGGTATACAAAACTCCTCTTGAAGACGAAGAGAATCTACGAAATAGAATCATTAATTCATGTGTCATAATAAAAAATATACCAGGAGTGCTATTCTCGAATTATGCTCCCAATTCGTTGAACGACTTTCTATCGATAAAACGTCGCATGAAAAAATTCGTATGTGATATTTAGTTGCTATTCTCGAGTTTTGCACGATGTCAAAAATATCATGCGAATTGAATTCTACTAAAAAAAAATTGACAACGTTGTAATAATTTAATTTTTGTGTTTTTGTGCCGGTTAATTTAGTATTTTAGGTAATACGTGGTAACACTTATACAGGGTTTCTATACATGATTGTCTCGTCAGGTGAATGTTGGAAAATTAAAAAATGCAAATTTGCGGTTTAAACTGATAGTGAATTAATTTATGCTAATGCCATCATCTGTCTGTTATTTCATCGTTCCGTTATAATTATTATCACTAGTTGTAATTGTGTTCTTCGTCGTTTATCGTTAATTTTATTCACTTAATTGCCAACTTGATGAGACAATCATTTATAGAAACCCTGTATATTTATGATTGATTGAGAAGATGTGATATTTTGCAACATATTGAAAGAGGTGATACAAGCTAGGTGGAATATGCTCAATCAAAAACAAAGAGTTAAAGCATATCAAGTGTACAAGAATAAACTTTCCAACACTCCTTTAAAACACTATTACCTACTCTTGAATGTATCCTTTCATCATAATTATTTCCTCTTTTCCTCGCTCGTGCTTTTATTTTTTAAATTTTATTTCCTCTGCCATTATACAACCCGTCGTTTCTCTATCCAACCCTAACGTCGATTTAATACTTTGCTTGAACTCTTACCAAATTTTCCTACTCCTTCCAGCTCCAAATCTCCTCTCCATACATATTACACTTTTCACTAATTTTTCAAACATTTTCGTTTTTTCAACTCTGTTCAAAAAAATTCTTTCCGTTACTCCCTACGCCCTATTCGTCCTTTTTACCTCAGGTATTTCCAAATGTTAACGCTTTTTATTTTCCTCCTCTCACTTTCATTTTCCTTCTTCTTCTCCTTTCTCTCTCTCTTTTTGAAATACTGTTTCCTTCACATTTGCTACCCATTTTTTTTTTTTTTTTTTTTTTTTTTTTTTTTTTTTTTTTTTTTTTTTTTTTTTTTTTTTTTTTTTTTTTTTTTTTTTTTTTTATTTTTTTTTTTTTTTTTTTTTTTTTTTTTTTTTTTTTTTTTTTTTTTTTTTTTTTTTTTTTTTTTTTTTTTTTTTTTTTTTTTTTTTTTTTTTTTTTTTTTTTTTTTTTTTTTTTTTTTTTTTTTTTTTTTTTTTTTTTTTTTTTTTTTTTTTTTTTTTTTTTTTTTTTTTTTTTTTTTTTTTTTTTTTTTTTTTTTTTTTTTTTTTTTTTTTTTTTTTTTTTTTTTTTTTTTTTTTTTTTTTTTTTTTTTTTTTTTTTTTTTTTTTTTTTTTTTTTTTTTTTTTTTTTTTTTTTTTTTTTTTTTTTTTTTTACCTCTTTTTTTCTTGATCTTCGACTATTGCCGTTCAGAATTGCTGTTGTCGTTTTAAAAAAAATATATCAATAGGTTTTTATATATTTAAGTAACAATTTATTATTTTATCAATTCACTTGATAAAAGGAATCATTCTATTTTCCTACTCATCACAATAGTAATATTTCGATGTCTGAAAGCGCCGAGTGAACACGTATTTTTACGCGTTATTAGTTACTTAAGGTGGTTGAGTGTCATATCAAAAAATATGTCCACAAGAAGTCGTGCCGTTTCAAATCGAAGTTCAAACAGTGATTTTGACATAATCGCGGATAAAGTAGTGGAAAAATGATTAAATAGCAGTGAATTTAAAGAAATGTTTGCATCCATGATGCGCGATACAATACGCGAAGAAGTGAGAGTTATGATGTCAGATCTAGAACAAAAGGTGAGTTCACTTGAAAACGATACAAACCAACATATATCGGAGATTGAAGATAAACTGGACGCTCAAGAGCAATACTCCAGAATCAACAATATTAGAATTTTTGGAATACCAGTAGATTCTAATAAAGAAGATACCCGCGCTGTCGTCACAACCTTATTTAAAGACAAATTAAACGTACAAGTCAATCCGGATACTGTTGAGGCAGTTCACAGAATAAAAGGTAAAAATAATCTGATTCCACCAATAATCGTGCGTTTTACCAACCGTTTTGTCAAATATGTTGTAACCGGAGTAAACTTAAAGGTACAAAAATTGTCATCAAAGAAGATTTAACATGGAAACGTGTGCAACTGTTTAACAACATCTCCGAAAAACACACTAATAAAAATTGCTGGACTAATGATGGCAACATATTTTTAAAAGTCAATAATAAAGTGCACAAATTAAAATCATTAAATTCTCGTTTCGTCAGTACCTGGGCTGATGGAAACGTGTTTACACAGATTAAACTATTGTTCTCAGACCCTAGATGGGTCGATATGCTGCAAGAGCGGCACAATGATCGTATTTTGGTTAGAATTTATTGGTTTTTACTTAACCGTAGAAGTACCGCTTTCACAAGAAAATAAAGAATTATTTCAAGTAATTACGATTTATTACTCCGCGCCGATAGTATACAGACTTTACCAACAAATACACAATTGAAATGCTAGAGATGAATAGAAGTTTAGGACTATCACAACTCGTATCCGATCCAACTAGATTATGTGAAACAAAACAAAGTCTGATCGACCTAATGTTCTCATCTATCTTAGAAATTATTAACAAAATAGAGGTTACATATGATAGCAATATATCCGATCATGAATTAGTTACTTGTACTCTAAATTCAACCAAACATATAGCATAAATAAAACAGTCGTATACCGGTCACTCAAAGAAATAAACAGAGAGTCACTGATAAGTTCCCTGCAACAAATCTCTTTCGACAATATATTTAGAATAGCAAATGTAGATGATAAAGTACATTATTTTAACCATCATTTATCAAATCTTATAGAATCATATGCACCACTAATTACTAAAAGAGTTACTAAAATGCCATCACATTGGCTGACTGACACAATTAAAATTATGCAGAAACACCGTGATTCAGCTTTACATAAATTTAAAAAAACACAAAATCCGATTCATTGGTCGTATTACAAAAACTTGAGGAATTTAACTACGCTTGCTATTCGTAGAGAAAAGAAAGCTTTTCTAGAGTTTCAATTTAATAAATCTCCTACAGCTATGTGGAAATCATTAAAAAGGTATAATTTAATTGACACAAATGAAAGATCTTTACCGAATATCTTAAATAATGTTGATGCATTGAACAAATATTTTTCCCAAAATAATCATAACAATCACAAACTTAATACATCGGTTTTAAACTTATACAAAAATAAACTTAACACTATAAATTTTTCATTTAGATTAGTCAGTCCTGAGGAAATTGTCGAATTATTAAATTAAAATTAAATCTAAAAAAGCGACGGCTTAAACATTGACTTCATTAGACTTTGCTGTCCATATATCTTACCATTCTTAACAAACATTATTAACACATGTCTTTTAGAAGGAATATTCCCGTCACAATGGAAACACGCTCTTGTGATACCTATTCCAAAAAACAACAATCCTACTGATTTCAACATGTTAAGACCTATTAGCATATTACCAACTCTTTCCAAAGTGCTGGAAAAAATTGTACATACCCAACTAAACAAATACATAACAGCAAATAATATCCTACCACCTCTGCAATCGGGTTTCAGAAAAGGTTTTAGTTGTGAAACAGCCCTTAACTGTATTGTTGACGACATTGTTAAAGCGACAGACGACAATAAATTAACCATCTTAGCACTACTTGATTTCTCTAAAGCCTTTGATAAAATCAACCATACATTACTAGTAAACATATTAAAATACATTGGCTTAGATGAAACTGCCTGCAATTTTTTTAAATCTTATTTGGAGTGTCAAATGCAGTCCGTAAAAAATGGTAACATTGTCTCAAATTTTATTCAAATTACCTCAGGAGTTCCACAAGGATCAATATTAAGTCCGCTTCTATATAGTATTTATACAAGTCGCTTTCATCACGTATTAACATTTACAAAACATCACATTTATGCCGATGACACACAACTATATCTTTCATTTTCGCCGGATAAATCTATGACAGCATGCAGAAATTTAAACTTAGACCTACACAACTTACATACGATAAAATAGCTCTAGATCATTCACTCTGTTTAAACCTGTCAAAAACTACACTTCTACTATTTGGTCCTAAAAAATTACGCATGAATTTTGATTTACAAAACTTTAAAATTTCCATCGGTAATGAAGTGGTTAAAATTAGTAATAATGATAAAAATTTGGGTTTAATTTTAGATACTAACCTTAAACTTACACTTCATGTTAATAACTGCATTAGAAAAGCCTACTTAGCACTAAAAATCTTTACCACATTTGTCACTATTTAAACAAAAATGATGCTATGTGAATCATTAGTTCTCTCTAATTTTAATTACTGCGATACAGTGTATGGTCCATTTTTAGATGTTAATTCACAGTTAAAACTCCAAAAATTCAAAACTCATGTCTGAGACTAATTTTTGGTATACGAAAGTTTGAAAGAATTTCACACAAGTTAACGGAATTAAAGTGGCTGAACATGAAAAAACGTCGGTTTCTGCATGCCGCGACTTTCTACCATAAAATTTTATTTTCTAAACCACCTCCATACCTATTTGAAAAAGTTACCCATCGAACTGATGTGCATAACATAAATATCCGATTCAAAGGTAGACTTACTCCTCCTCTTCACAGAACTGAATTCTTCAAACGTGGTTTTTCATATCAAATTACTGTAGTATATAACTTAGTCAACCCGGATGGAGAACTAGTATTCTTAAGAAAACTTAAAGAAAAAGCATAACTTATTATGTTACAAACTAACTAATTTTTGTTATGTTTCAAATGATCTTTAGTATTGAATATTGTTTCTTTTTCTTTTTTTTGTGTTAAACTTAAATGTTTACTCAATACTCAGACATACTCATCATGTATCAAACTTTACGTTTACTTCAAGGATTAGGTGGTAGAACAGCGCCTACGTTTAATAGGTAGCTGAACCTCTCCTTGTGATTTTCCGAATTACTAATTAAGATTATGTTATTTTTTCTACTTTTTCTCTGTATTTTGTATACAAAGTCGGAAAATAAAGTCGTTATTTATTTACTAGTCGTACGAAAAACGCATAATTTTGATCGTATAAGAATCGACCAGATCGCACCCGAATTGTTCGAGAATGCGATTTTTCAAAATCACACGACTCTCTACCGATATATCGCACGACTTTCTATCCCATGATTTTGAGAATAGGAGCCCTGGTTTTTTCGGGAGTGTGCGGAATTGAATGATGAGGCGGCTAGATGGTTGTATTGAAGCCGAAGGGGACCATTTCCCAGCATCTAATTTAGTGTTTAATATAATGTTTCTTCGTTATTGTTACATAATTGTTAATAATACATTATTACCTAATCAAGTATTATTTTCCAAGGGATATGGGATTATGGTCTAGGAATATGCAATTTTATTTTTTTTCCTCAATAACGATGCATCTAACGAAAAACTGGAGAAACCTTTTGTTTTAGAATTGAAAGAGAATCTAATATTAATTTTTATTTTGTGAAAAAACTGTGGCGTACCAATAGTTTTTCTTAAAATGCACATATGGATTACTGAAATTAAATTAATGAAATTAAAAAATTAAAACTTATAGCAAAATGTTCATTGTTATTAACTATTACAAAATGCAAAATATCAAAAAAATATTCTAAGCCGTTTCTGAAATATTATTAAATATCGATTTTTTTAAAAGGAATAGAAAACGGGCCTAGGTTTATATGAACTTTTTATCTTAAAATTACTCAAAAATCGTCTGTTTAATTTAAGATACATACTTACTTAACACCCTGTATATACTTACAAAAACAAAAAAACAATTAACTCATCTTTAGCTTTTTTCACCCACTTTTCTCCTTCCCCTCTTTCTCCTAGTACCACTCTTCCCCCTTTTCTTCTATTCTGAGCTCCACACATTCATTTACCATACAGGGTGTTCAAAAAGTGTGGAAACGCTCAATTTTGACAGAATTTTCATAAAAAAATGCAAAAACCAAAACACACGTGTCAAATATTTTTGAAGCGCTATCGATTGGCATCTGCTTTTAATACCCGGAGGTGGAGGCTTCGTAGTGGGGGGTGCAGGGCTGAGAGTGGTGTCAATCGATAGCGCTTCAAAAAATATTTAACACGTGTGTTTTGGTTTTTCGAAGCTTTCAGAATTTTGACCGGTTTGAGCAGAATTTAGAGAACGTAATTTTTACGATTACTGGGAGAATTATTACGAATCCGGAAAAATGGTTCAGACAAAACTTTCGTATTTTGAGAGGTAGAATCTGAATCTGCAATAAAAAATGTGGGTTCCTATTTGAGATTTCAAAGTTACCCCCGCCCCCGGGGTGGAGGGTTGCGGGTGGTGTCAATCGATAGCGCTTTTAAATAATATTCTTGCTTGCTATCAAAATGTACGAGGACTGAGAACAAAAACCAAAGAGTTTTATAAGACTGTTGTTGCTAATCAGTTTGATGTGATTGCTTTGAGTGAAACCTGGTTACATGATGGAATATATGATAACGAACTATTCGACTTGAGATATTCTGTGGGGCGTGCTGACCGGCCTGGGGATGGTCGTGGAAGAGGTGGAGGTGTACTTCTTGCCATCAAATCCGCTCTCCGTCCAAGGCTTCTTAAGGCATACTCATCGTATCAATGCAACTCAATTATTTGTAGTTTAAATCTAAATGGATATAATTTTATTTTTTGTATAGTTTATTTTAGACCGCAATGTAATAATTTTGTTTATCTTGAATTTTATGAATGGTTTGGAGAATTATCTACCTCTGGAAAATTCTATGAAAACATAGTTATCATTGGAGATTTTAACTTGCCAGCATTTTCTCAGTTTTATGAAAGTATAAGTAATTGTTCTGTGCAGTCTAATTCTGCAGATTGTAAACTACAATGTATTAGTAATTTTATGTTATTGTATAATCTCATTTCTCAAAACAATGTTCTTAACTCAAACAATAAAACGCTAGATCTAGTTCTCTCTAGTATAGCTAATACATTTGTAACAAAAGAGGTACTTTTAGTACCTGAGGATGAACATCATCCAGCGCTTAGTGTCTGTATACGATTTCCAAGTAATCCATATTCTCATGCCAGAGTTGAAAATCAATCTTGTAACCAAACATATTATCAATTTAGTAAAGTTAATATTGAAGTTTTAAAAATAAAATTATTGAGTCAGATTGGAACCGTTTATATGATCAAACTGATCCAAACAGTGCTGTGGACTTATTCTATTCAATTATATATAATATCTTTGATACCTGCATTCCTATCAAGAAAATAAGATCAGAGAGCAAATACCCAGTATGGTTTAATAAAGAAATAATTAGACTACTAAAAAGAAAAATAAGTTAGCTAAAAAAGAAAATTTCTGTATACTTTGAAACAAGGTTCAAAGAGATAAGAATTCTTTTAAAATCAACTATTGATAATGCGTACTCTGATTTTATAAAAGATGTGGAAATGTCAATTGGTACTGATGTTAGCAAGTTTTGGTCATACACTAAACTGTTGAGATCTAAAACCAAAATCTTAGATGAAATGTTCTATAATGAGGTTAAATACCAAGGGAAAGACATAGCTGATGCCTTTGCTCAGTTTTTTAGCTCAGTTCATAGCAGTATCCCACCTGAGTACAATATTGGAAAAATAATGTGCAATAATCCTAATCAAACTAACAATAACTCTTTTAATTTTGGTCTTGTGTCAGTTAACGATGTACTCGAAGGTTTCAATAATTTGAAAAATAAAAAAGTAGTGGTCCCGATGGAATTCCAACATTTATATTTAAACAACTTAAGGAAGTTCTAGTATCACAGTTGCATTTTATTATAAATTTGTCTTTATCCAATGGTATCTTTCCTGACCTCTGGAAGGCAGTAAAACTAACTCCTGTTTTCAAATCAGGGTCTGAATCAGAGGTCACAAATTATAGACCAATTTTTATCTTGAATAGCCCAGCAAAGGTCTTTGAAAATGTCATTTATAAAACCCTACTCAGTAGTGTCCAAAATTCACTTAGTCCGCTCCAGCATGGTTTCATTCCAAGGAGGAGCACGGAATCAAATCTTCTCGTATTTTCTAACTATGTGCATTCCGTTTTAGATGAAGGTGGAAGAGTAGATGTCATCTATACCGACTTTTCAAAGGCCTTTGATGTGGTTGATCATGATATTCTCTTGACTAAACTATACAGACTTGGTGCTAGTAAATCTGTCTTATCATTTTTTTTGTTCCTACTTACAAAATCGCAGTTTTAGGGTAAATTTTCTAAATCATTATTCCAAAAGTATTGTTCCTTTATCAGGAATTGGACAAGGTACAAAGATTGGACCTCTAATTTACGTCATCTTTGCAAATGACCTCCCAGATATATTTCATTCTCTTTCCTTATTGTATGCCGATGATCTCAAATTGTACCGCTCTATCAAATCCAATTCAGATAAATCATTGCTGCAGAATGACTTAAATATTTTAAATACTTGGTGTAATGAAAATAAACTTTATTAAATATCAAAAATGTGTTGTATTGTCAATATCTAGACAAAAGGTCACTATGTAGCAGAATATTATCTGGATGGTGTTCTACTAGAGTCTGTTGAATCTGTTAAAGATCTAGGCGTTATCTTTACCAATAATTTCAATTTCACCACTCATGTCAACATGATTGTTAATAACTCCTACAAACTAATAGGTTTCATAAAGAGATGCACAAGTGATTTCACCGACATAAAACCAATTGTCATGCTGTTTATGTGGTGGGTGAGTTGGGTGTAGTTTTTTCCGTTTGTAAACCATTTATTAAAATATTATCCAATATTGAAAGAGTTCAGAATTACATGCTGAGATATTTGTACTATAAAGTAAATAAAAGTCCATGTCCTTTTGATCTACCGACCAGTGAACTTAGAAAAATTGCCTCAATTGAATGCTTAGCTGAACGACGTGATGTAGCAGCTTTAATGATGCTTTATAAAATTCTTAATAATTATATTGACTGTCCATACTTGTTAGGTGAGATCACTTTCCGCATCCCTAGGACAACCACTCGCACTCCTTCGTTATTCCACACCAAAAAGCCAATACTGACTCTTATAAAAACTCATTTTTCATTCATACCTTAAATCTTTATAATACGTCATTTTATAACATCGACATTTTCAATAATTCTAAAACTACATTTAAAAAGAAAATTGTTTCGAATATTGTATCCGGGTGACCAGTTTTGAGTATTAGTAGAGGATAATCTCTAATTTTAATTTCAAATTTAATGTTACTTTAAGTCTAGTTCTTAATATGTATTCTTTTTTGAGGGCCGTTTTAGGTTTACCTGTGGCCCTACTTTGTAAACTTAAATAAATAAAATAAAAAAAATACATGACACGTGTGTTTTGGTTTTTGCATTTTTCATGATAATTCTGTCAAAATTGAGCGTTTCCACACTTTTTGGACACCCCGTTTCCACCATTCTCCGCACATTCTGCATTCTCTTCTCTCGTCTTCCCAACAATTTTTATTACCGTTTTCTTCATTTCCGCATCTGAACCTTGCTCTTTTTTGCCCTGTATTTTCTTCTTCCTTTAAATATATAGTCTTCTGTTGCGTAATTATTTCTTTGTATCCTTCATTGTACTTCCTTTCTTTTAGTTTTGTCCTTTTCCCTAAATTTATTCATTCTTTTTATCCTCTCAACCTCTTCTCTCGCATACGCTCCTCTACTTTTTCTTGCCCGTGCTTTATCCTTTGTTTCTTCGCCTCTCATACAATATTTCGTTTCCCCCGTTTTTATTTATATCTTATTCATACCCTCTTTCCGGTTTGTATTCTTAATTTTTCCAGTTTTAATTGCTATTCTATTATGTACCACGGTGTCTCCCTATCTACCTAGTGTTCATTTCCTTACCTTTCTTGCATTTTTTTCTAGTTTCTCCCATTCCTTCCATCTCCATATCTCCATTCCGCTCTTCACAATTTTTTGAATAACCATTTTCTCTTTTCTATATCTTTCCAAACACCGGCTCTCCTCTTCCCCCACACTTGCCCAATATTATATTTCCCTTTTTGTCAATTCTCTTATCTGTACTTCATCTTTATTATCATATCTCATCCCACACCCTAAATATCGCGAGTCATCTAATGTTTCTATTTCGGCATTTCCCCATATCCACTTTTCCCTTTTACTCATATCTTTCTTTTTTTTTTTAATATCAATATTTCTCCACATTCGCCTTTAACCCATTTTTGTCCAAACATGTTTTACTAACCCCTATAAGTCCTCTCATTTCGTTGGCATTTCTCGTTAGCACCAACAAATAGTCTGCGTATGCCAAGAACCACACCTTCCTCCTTTCTATTACTACTTGACCTCTTTGATACTTTTTAAGTACACCTTCCGCAATTTTTCAATACATTGCAAATACTAATTGGGCACCCCCGTCCAGAATTCTTCCCCTAACTTTCCATTTCTTTTCCGTATATTGTTAATATCGTATACTTTTCTCCTTGCTTATCCTTCATGTAGATTTTGACTATTCCTTGAACCTGTTCTTGCTCTCCTTTCTCTTCACTTCTTCTGTCCTGCCACTCCCGTAATTATACCTCATTTTGCTCCACCTTTTTTCTTTCACAAATGCACTTTCAAGTCCAATTCTTCTGGCAACATTTCTTTCTATCTCGCCAAATCTTTCTCTTCCAACCCTACAACCTACTCGTACAAACCCTTCCATCCCAAATTTTTCTGTGTAATCCCAAAACTCTCTCCCTTTATTTTTATTTCTGCCACATTTCATAGTAAGTTTTGCTTACTGTCTTTTTCTTCTGTTGTTCCCCCTCACCTTGTTTTAAGTTTTTTTGTTAACAACGTTCCCTCCCTTTCCTCCCATCTTCTTTCTTCACCACCAACCCAAATTCTCATTCCTACCTTTACTCTCCTTCCATTTTTCCTAACTTTTGTTAAGGTTTTTCGATTCCTTAAATTAAATGAACGAGAATTAGTTTTGTGCCAAAAACACGGTAACCGTCACATTTGAAAAAAATATGTCTGACAGAAACTGTTTAAACACTTTTGCATAGATTGCGCTAGTGTTTACCCCACAGACGCCATTTTGGCAAAAGCGTTGAAATGCCTTATTTTCTGGTATTTATTCTTCACAACAGTGAAATACTGTGTCGTCACAGTAAAAAAGAGTTCTGTGTTGCCGTAGTGTTGTTACCTCGTCCAACAAATAATTGCGGCAACATGTGGGAGAACATTATTTCGTAAATGACAGTAATTGTGTATGCTGCGCCATCTATTTATTTAATGGTTCGCAACAAGGAAATTCCCCTAGCCTTAACGAGTACGCTTCAGAACGCACGTTAGAATACATCGGTGAGACTTAATAGAGTGACTTTATTGGTGTTCGAGTATAACAGTGTAGGGTGTAGCCGATAGCCGCACATTTCTCAAGAGATTCAAAATATAGAAACAGCTGTCGAGTGATGAACTTACAGCAAACAATTCGAGATTGTTTTTATATTAGTGATGATGAAACTCCTTAAAATTCTTCTAAATAGGTTAAAATTTCCCACAGTTGGACCTTCTTATTAGGAGTATTAATAGGCGATAAGGAGTCGATGAAAACGTAATCCTTTCATGTATCGACGTTTCGACTAGCAAAGGCCAGTCTTTCTCAAGATATCTAAAGGAATTGGTGTGTAGTCAAACTCTAATATAGAAGTGTATATTAATATATAATTTGAAGGTCTAACTGTGGAAAATTTTAACCTATTATTTATCATGTCAATGCTTAGTTGGCAATAATAATCAAAGAATTGACTTTTATAAATGCTTACACATCTGTCGACAAAGTTGTTATACTGCAAATTAGTTCGGACGTGCTACGTTAGCATGAGCGGCAATAGATGTCGCAACATCTTATTAGTTAAGAGCAAAATCGAAAAATCGATCCTTAAGCCATTGATATTCTTAGTTATAAAATTTGACAGTTTTATTTTTTGACACTTGAAGAACAAATAAACCGTTCGAAAATAGCTTGTTATTGAAATTCGCTCTATTTATCACGTGATAAACAATCTTTTCACTCTATCTCTGGGTGAACCTCATTAGGAGCAGAATAATCGAACACACCTTCTGTATGCGGAATAGAAGTAATTAAGCCAGTCCTAGTTGTTAGTTTCTATATTGGTTAAATTTTTAAAATACATGATTTGAAGATTGCTGCAGTGAAAAAAATCAGATTCTTGTTCCGGGAGTTATTTTGCAATTTATTTTGACATTTTCGGTGACGTTTTTATCTATTGGTCGAATTAAGGTTCTACAGTTTGTTGTCAAATATCTCAGGAACCATTTCAAGAAAAAGAGATAGAAGATGCGAAGTGACACTGCATATATGCGGATATTGTCAGAGGGGTAACGACATTTCTTATGTCAAATTTGACAATAGTTTGAGGTTATATTGTAGTTTGTCACTTGTAAATCTGACGTTCAACGTTCAAACCAACTAAAGTGATATTTGATGTATTTTCCGTTCAAAGTATGGCATACACTCTAGTGGGAGAAAAGACATCTACACCCCCCAACATTAATTTAACTTTAACTATGGCTAATTCTTTCATCAAACTGACGGGAGGTCGACAGCGTTGGTTGCAAGGTTACAGCTCAGGTTACAATTATTGCATTTGTTTTTCTTTAATAAATATATTCGACAAATTCTCCATCATACTTCAATTGTTGTAGTCCATCACAATGATTTTAATTTTTGTCCGAGTCAAACTTGTACTTCTGCTTGAAAATGGTTACAGTAATAGCAATTAAAAATCAGATATTGAAGGGGTCTGTATCAGATCTAAAGAGTATGTTACGGTCATTTTATGCATATTGTATAAAATTTGGAAGATGTCATGGTTTTCTAATTTTTTTTAACTCTGTCTCGACGCGTTCGATGTTATTTCTGACCATTTCATTACAATCGCTTTTGATTGGTCGGTGGGATCAACGTACCATTGGGCACTTCCGTTTTTATTTGGATGGTGAACGTTTGTGTGTGGTTTTTACTCCGTCGTCTGACTGCATTTAGGTAATTCCGTCGTTTTCTTAGGCATCCGCAAGTATTTATTTTAGGTTTCCGTAATTCTAGATACGATTTTCTACAATGATAAATTGACAGGCATTTTTCTTATTCGACACGTTCACCGTAAGTTTGAAATCTTACCCCCCTAATACAAAGTGGTGACTGACCTTTTTTTGTTTTACTCTATTTTAGATCTAAGTTCTGATATAAACCGAAGTTCCGATATAAATCCAAGTATTGATATATGTAAATCCAAGTAAGGATATAAATAAAATTACGGATAAAAATCAAACAGTTAAATACGGTGTTTTCTGCTTGTATGAACGTCGAACATGCAGAAGGTCCTTTCTTTTCCGCTTTTAGAAGTAAAACGTACACGTTAGATTTTTGGGCAGAATAGTAAGCCACCTGTAAGCTCCCTTTAATTTGCTGCGACGTGTTAACAACTGCTGCTGGAACTTTTAAGGTACTGTAATTTACTTTCAATCTTTGTGCTCCGTCGAAGTTCATTTTACTTTCAATACGCCGAACGATCCACGCGCGATCTGATAGTGTATCCGCAGTTGCGATCGATTCACCGAGATAATTTATCGCCGTCTTTAAATTGCGCACTCGGGTGTTTCAGAGTTTTGTGCGCCTAAACAAAATGTTGGGATCGGTTGCGTAATTATAACGATATCTGTACACGCAAGGAGTACCAACTCCTCTTTCATTGTTATCTTATTTACTAATTGTTTTTGTGTGTCTTGTAAAATATAACAATACGCTCTAGTCACAATAAAATGTATGCCGTATCGTAGTCTTTTTCGTTGTTTTAATTAGTGTTGTCACCGATTAGATATTATCAGTTTTACTGATTAAATCTGATAAATTTCTCTTGTAACTACCTAATCAGTTGGCGCCCTGTCTTGTTCTTGTAGCCGGGTACATGAAAAGAAGACGAAATAAATTTTTAATTTGTTAATTGGAGTTGAGAATGATTCGAACGACTTGCTTTAACTTTTACTTTACCCACGACGCCTACCGCAAATACGTGTTGCCGGGAAGTCATTCAAAGTAAACTCACTCCAATATTTTGCTTTTCTTTTGCCTTGGTGAACCTAATTGAAGGAACTCGCTATGTAACCTTTTTAATTTTGTACTGTAGCATATGCACGTTACAAGTACTGGGGCTAACCGGAATCGGGGCTAAGCGATCTTAAGACTAACCGAGTTCGGGGCTAATCGCCTGTTATCCAACCTAAAAACATTTACTTCCCATAGCCTGAAAAGGTTTTGGTACAACTAACAAAAAGTAGTAAGCTCTCAGGGTTTCCGGGGCTTTATGACTTTATGGTATATACGCGTTTTCGAAATAATGACTTCCCGATCAGACAAATTAATTTCATTAATTATCATAAAAGTGTATTTCTTTAAAATTTGACCATGAAGCATAACATTTTCGCATCCCAAGGTTTCAATAACTTTCGCAGCAGCAACAAGACCGGTCTGTGCCGTTGCTTAAGTTTAAGCATTACTAAGCGGGGATGGTGAAATTTTAATTTTAATATTATGTTAAAAATTATCCAGATATTGATGTAAGGCTGTTTTCTTAAAATTATCGACAGTTAGTGTACATATGCGACACCTTTCATGCTGTGTCGCGAAAGATGAAACGCGCCAGAAAAGAGCAATAGAATGACATCAATACTTCGTTATTTCTGTCAAGAGAAAAAAGAACCAGAAAGGGGCACGACCTTCATAAATAAATATGGACTGCTAACATGGAATCGCAATTGTAGCCGCTCATACGGCATCGACATGTTGCACTCCATCGTTACAGATGCCGATGTTTCTATGACAACAATCTTTAACAAAAAGTTTTGATCGCGTTTGTATATCTCACTCCGCCTTCTACCTTCTATTGGGATTGCGGTGCGCTAAAGATGTCGCTAATCAGTCTTTTATGGCTTCAATTTACAGCAATAGCTCATTGATCTCCTCATTACTTCCCGAAGGTATAGCGAATCGTGGCCCAAGCTTGAATATGCTTTGTCTTTATGGACTTCGGCTTAGCCTAGGCGTATGGATAATGATAATGTTAACGTATGCAGTCAACATAAATTGGAATATAATTTCGAAGATTTCCTATACAGGGTCCGGCACATCGAGCGGGCATTAAAAGTATATGGAGAACTAATTCGATTCATTTTCTGAAAATAGTGCTGCGCCTGTTTTTGACATCACTGAACTCAGACAAAATATTTTCGTTCATACAGCACTACCGGTTCTACCGGAAGTGGCTGTCAACTTTCTTATTTCAAATGGAACATGCTATTTTTATTTCATTTTCAGATTCTACGAAAAATTTAAGGTGTAATTTAATTACTATACCATACCCAAAAATGACTAGTTTTTTAGTTATATCGATTTTAAAAAAAAAATCATGCTGAATTGTTATCGTTCATGTCTCAGGGTGATATCAATATTTTAGTTCCTAATTTGTTGTGGCAATTGTCGATATGTTACAGTAACTCACATATGAATAGAAACTCGAATTGCATGTGCAAGGTGATGAAAATTCTCGTGCCAATATGAACAACTTTCGACCTCAAAAACTTACTTAATTCAAATGGGACACCCTATGTTTTTAATCATCAATCGATGTCTTTTGTTGTCCTCTTTCGATACATACTAACATGTCCTATGCTTAAATTGATGATTAAAAACACAGGGTACGGAAACGCGTTACATCAAGGAAATATAGCCTTAATTTTAAGGTCAATTCCTTCTGGAATTATCTTTAATTTCACCCAAGTGCTTTAGTTTAAAGTTTCCATTTCCATGACACTTGTGAAATAAATTTAAAATCGTCTAAATCCAGCGCCAACTGAGCTAAGATCTAAATTAAAATTATTAATTTTACAAAAACAACCGTTTTTCTTTGTGCGTTTAAAACAAAAAGCAAAATATTTTCGGTTAAAATTATTTGAATCCACATGTGCATCCTATCAGCAAAAATTGTGACATGCTGAAAACAAAGGTGTTGATACAAACGTGATGCCGACGAGAGCGGTAACGCCGATAACGGTAAATTCATATGACAGTTTGCACCCTTTACACGTTTTTAGATACGTTCTGTATACATGGTAAGTATATTGATACATTTTGATATCTGTTATGAGTAACTTTATTAATAAATATATGAAAAGCCGGTGCGGATAAAATGAGGCCATTTCCTTACTTTTGTAGAAACTTTTAAATAAATTATACAGTGACCGGCAAAAAGTTTGCATGAAATGGGAAAATTTTTTTTAATTGAGATATCCAAAAATTCCTTTTGGCAAATGAATCCAGCACATCGAATGACAACTGCCATGTGATCACTGTCATGGCGGCAAATTAAAAAATATCCCTTAAATATGTGAAAAGTGAGGTTACATGACAAGATATTGAAATATGCCTAAGAGAAAAGTTGTTCAGAATTAGATTATACGTCTATGTGCAAATTTTAAAAAGAAAATATCGACTTTCCAAAATATCAGTTTTCCGGCATTTTTTCCGGAAATATTGAGAAAACAAAATATTTTGCGTTTGATTTGCATAAAACACAATAAAACCAAAAAATAAACTTCACAATCCAGTAATTTTTATTTATTAGTCTACCAATGGACGGTAAAGAACAAAAAACATTGTTTTTTTAGGACGGACTATGTTGCAATGGCCTACAGAAAACAAAAGGTTGTAATTACAAATTTAGAATTATTTTAAAATAGTCCTAAAATGATCAATTCTTCCATTCTAAACCCAATTCAAATTTTTGTACAATATTGCCTTGATAATAAGCTCATACAAAAACATACAAAACATTAAGAACAGTAGTATTAGTTTCGTATTTTAAGCTATTTTTTTTCTTTTAAATAAAAATTACTGGATTGAATAAAACCAAACACGCATTCGATTTGCTGTTCACCCTATTCTTTTTAAATTGTAAATAGGTATGTAGAAAGGCCAAGGTTAAAAATCTTTAAAATAGATATACTTGTAAAACCAAAGTGTCCCATTTTTTGTTTTCTCAGCTGTACCTATTCAGTAAAGAAATTAGGTGTTTTAAATACAACCATCTAAATACCAATCTCGGATAATATCCTTATACTAGTCTATTCCAAGCTATTTGTACGGTAAAGGATTAACCCCTCTTTACTTTTGGGCACACACCGTGGTTTCTATCCTTTCTTAATCCATTTAATACTACAATATAACGAATCTTGTCTCCCCTAAAGCTAATGAATTAAAGGCTGTACATTTCACAATAGTTTCAACCGCGGTGTGCGCCCAAATGTAAAGAGGGGTTAATCCTTTACCGGACAAATAGCTTGGAATAGACTATACCTACCAAACTGTGTAATTATTGGATATAAGAAAATAATATTTTATACAGAATAAAAACGGTTTCTAACTAACAGTGTGTTCATGATGAATGGAACAAATTCCATTTACATTAAGGTGATGATTTCTGGAGAAACCCTAGAATACGTCAATTATTGTTACATTTTGCAGATTTTGTTCTAAAAATTTCATATACAGGGTATTCAGATACAAGTGTACAATCAAGGTCTTTTTTAAATAGCATATACAGGGTGGCCCACCGAAAACGAAACAGACCGTTTTTTGGAGTTATCTTACACTTCAAACAAACGCTCGGACAACAATTTTTGTTTGGAGGGGGACATCTTTAGAAGACAAAGTTGACCCCGAAATAACAACAGGATGGTCCCGGCAGCACCCATGAAGAATTTTTTGAAATAACACTGAAGAGATCAAAATTTTTGGAGAACTGAAAAAGCAGATTATGACCATATCTAATTTTTATAGAACAAAGTTAATAACACAAAGGTTACGGTTGCTGTACAAACCAAAAAATAAAAATGAATCGACGAAACATAAACCCAACACCAAAGATTGAGCAAGAAGACGTTCAAAGTCAAAAAAATAATTAAGTTCTCTCATCTGAAAAAATTATTCCACCAATAAAAACTTAAAATTAAAAGAAATAAAGCAAACTGGAATAAAAATATCAAAAAAAAAATTGTTTGTGAATATATTTCTGAACCTAAATGATGATGGACAAAATATCGATTAGGCAAGTATCAAAAATGTTAACTAAACCCCGGTGGGTGCATATATGGTAATATACTTCAAAAACATTTAAATAAACCCATAAACAAACCCGATAAAAATACAACTTTGTCGACAAACGGGTAAGCAGTTACATAACTCGATTCTTCGATTATTATAGCCAACTAAGTGTTGGCAAAAATAAAAAACTCGAATCGCCTGCTGTAAATTTCCAAGAGAATGTCAATAGCAAACAAACGCTGAGAATCACTAGACAGCTGTTTCGTCTTTTTGAGACTCTTCAGGAAGAATTTATGAGACTAAATCATATTCCGTTTTAATTACTTTTAATTTGGTTTATTAATTACTGGCAATGAAATTATTCCATAAAAATAAACTGTAAACTACTTTACAATTATTTTGTTTTTTTGTTCTGTTTCAATTTCCTTCTATTTAACCGTATTTCATAAAAGCAGTTATTTAAACAAATGTGTTTGATTACCGGATTTTGCATTTTTTAGTATTGTACCTTCTTTAATTCAAAATTTCAATAATGTTATAGTCGGTTATAACGGGTGGCGCAAAAAGAACGCGTGTATTTTAAAATGCTACAAGTAAGTTAATTTTAATCACACAAAAATTTGATTAACACCAAAACAATCAGCAAAAAACGCAATTTGAGAATTGGGCATTAATAATTTCAAAGCACTTAATTATTTTTGAAAAATAACATCGGCAAGATGGCTTCCTTCTGCGCTAATACACATTAAAAGTCTTTCTTCAAAGTTCTCCATAACTTTTGTCAAAGTTCCTGTGATACAGCAGCAATTTCTTCGGAGCACGGCGCCTAGTCGGGCGGGAGGACTTCGAAGAACTGAGGCTCTAACACTGTCAACATTTTGCGGAGTTCCAGCTGTACGAGGACGACCAGTCGATTTATTCTTTGCAACGGAACCTGTTGAACGAAACAATTTACCCAACGAAGTACCGTGTTGCGATCAGGCATCAAACCATTACGCTCCACTTCTAACTTTCTAAGAAAGCTTTGTTGAACAGAGAAGACGGATTCATTCTATTTGAAATACGTTTAACAGCAAACACGCGATGTTGCACGGTCCGCTGCCCCATTACTAAAACTGGACGCTCTAACCTACGAAATGGCGTCGCTCGGCGGTCACTGATAGCTCCCCTCCACTAATTCTATGCTACTCAAATCCATGCGTTCTTTTTGCACCCCGCTAGTAGACGCAGGCTAATACTGTTGTTAAAATTAACTTCCACAGTAAGAAACAACTTTTAGTGGTAATTCATATTTTTTAGAATATTGTAGGGGTTATAGAAGTCTTGGATACATTTGTTTACATATGGATATACCTACATATTTTCAGAGATATCCAAGAAATTTCGAGGATATCAAGGATATCGGGATATGACAGATTAACGGGGTTATAGATATTCCGGGGATATAAACATTCTCAAGGAAAGTATTTGTACAAAATTTAGTAGGTGGTTTACCCCTCGCGTTTCCATATAACGTTTCTGTGTTGTTTCAAATCTAGGTTTCTGAAGGCGGACATTAAACATCTATGGTTTGTGTATGAAACGTTTCTGTCGTTGCATGTTTCAGAGATACGTTTCTAAAATGTTTTTTTGCATTGCATCACACCTCGTTTTTAATAGATTACACCTTCTAGTACCTAGGAGAAACGTCGAAAATCAACTTGCTGTCAATTTGTTACCGACGTTTCGATTATATTACAACCTCATTTCTTGTCGTTCAATTATAGTTCGGCAATTATAATTCAATAACTTGAAATGATATTCAAGGGGTGAATTTCAGGTGGTACTCAGAACTCATCCCAGTTGCCAAAATAGTATGATGTGGTGTCACTCTAGACACTAGAACGATAGTAGTCGCGGCGATAATCATTTCGACTCTCTCCCCCGCCGCGCACGTCGATAGTCTACAAACATTTCTTTGAGGCGCGGTAGGACAAACTAGTCTGGTTGCCATGCAAACTGAAACAATTCCTACTACGACATGTGAAATTTCCCATAACAATTTAATAACCCTAACTTCACTCAAGTTTTGAAACGTTAAAAGAAAATTTCAAAGACACAATTTATCTGCTCTAAGTCTGCTAGCAAATTCAGGCTCCGGCGAACTTCAGTGGAGATGGAAGGGTTCACAAAATACTTACTAGAAATAATAAAACAACTTTTGGGCGCCAGTAGGCCAATTTACCACCACCGGATACTATTACTTCGCTGAATGGGACCACGCAAACTGCTGAGCTATGAGCGACGAAATGAGGGTACAACAAAATCAGAAATCAAAAACAAAAATTACCCCTTTTACCCGCTATATTTAACAAAATATAAAGATATACTAGCAAACCAGAATGCTACGCATGAACAATAATTGGCCTCAACACTTAATTAACATTCATCAGTTGACTAATCAATATGAATGCAGAGTACATGGAATTCGTAAAATGAATCGAGAGTAGGTGTGCGCTCTAATAAAAGGGGCAAACTTACATGTCATTTTAATATAAGCAAAACGTTAGTTAAAATCGCGTATAATGTAATGGTTTACCTTCAAATTTATGCCAAGTATAAATAAATCTTTTATTAACATGTCTAATTAAGTGCATAAAAGTTTGCAATTTTTTTAAAAACTAAACAAATGTCATAAAGTTTGTAAAAAAACTAAACAATCGACTTTGACGATGTGATTGACAAATTTCTTATTGTAATTAAGACAAAACCAGTGACTCCATTTGTTGGTGCTTGTAACATGTTTGAAATATTTTTTTCTAGGCGACGTAAGTCTTTTGAAAAGATTGTAAAAGTAAAATGCAATGTTATTAATGAACGTTTATTATTGCCCATAAGAGTAATGTAAATCGTAGTAAAAATGTTGTCAACAATAGCATTGTGCCTGTAATTTTTAGGTGATTTTCTCATAACCAAAACTACGTTCCGTTTTACCGCGTTTCCTTCCTGATTTAGATTAGCACTTTATTAATAGCACCTTTGTTTTATAATTGATATACTTGTATTTAGGTACGTGTATTATCTCTATATTATTTTTATTACCGGTTTTGTTTTGTTATTTTCTTCAATACAATTGATAATAATTATAAGAGTGGTTCAAATTTAATAAACAATTTTTTAAGTGAAACAACCTAAATTCTACAATCTTTTCAAAACATTTTTATTTATAAAAATAAAAATCTAATTCTACATTAATGGGTAATTATAAAACTATTATTGTTTATAAATAAAACAAAGTGACAATAAAAATGAATCGTCTCAACCTTGGGTTTGGAAGATGAGGTTGTTGTGAACAGGGTAACTACGATCTAAAGTGAAATACCATCTTCATCAAATTCAAATGTACAAAAAAATTACTTCTCCAAAATTAAAAAGTAAGTAAAACACTTGAACAAGCTTCACTAGAACCTGAGTAAATATTTTCTGTGTGTTATATCATAAAAAACTTATCATTTTGTTAAACAGCCCAATAATGAACATATGCAAATTACGTTTTTGCTCCTGAGAGTACAATAGGTAGATACATACCAATTGATATTTTGATCAAGTTCGTTAATTCTATCCATCTTTTAGTATTATGGCTGAACAATTAGAGGTGAATGACTCTACACCTTAGCAATGATTCCACTTGAAGGCAACCAATAGTAGATTTAAGCAATGTGTTAGGTGGGCACTAGATTTTCACTATGAACACAGAAGGTGTCACATATGAAAGCTACATCAAGCATATTATTATTTGGGTGTAATGTTTGCCATAGAACATATAAAATCCACTACAAATCAGAAACGCAACATGGGAATTAATGAAGCTGAAGTGTAAGAACGTTATCTACTTGTGGTACTTACGCTCATTCCAAGATGCTGTTATTTTATTCTTCTGATAATTTCAGAAATTCTGTCGAGAGTAATTGTAATTATTATCTTCTACAAAGTAATTCGCGTAACCCATCGGTTAGAATTTAAATCGTCTTTCTGAATTTCATCAATATGAAACTTGGTATATAGGTTACTTGTAACGCATTATCAAAAAGTCTTACAATTTAATTTTACACCTATTCCTGCCTTTCTGATTTCAACTTTGAAAAAAACAGTAGGTAAATACGATACAGAAAAGAAGTGTCAGTAACGACTTAAAATGTTGGCTGAACCTCTAGAAATCAAAACACAAAAAATCATTTGTTATCTTCAATGGTTAAAAGTAGTGAATTTTAAAGAGGTTCCTGCAAGTCTCATCATTTCACAATCAATGTTACATATCTGACTTCCAGAAAAATTGCAACACCAGAAGTTGCGAACGATTTTAATGAAATTTTCAGGAAACGTCCATTTTCATTAAACAAAGTGATGATCAAAATTTGAATAAAATCTAGCCAGTAGTTTTTGTTTTTTTGCCTGTTGTTTCCATACACATAGTAACAATAAATTTGAAGTATTAGACCATTTAGTAACTACCAAGTTTGCAAATTGTTGTTGTTTCTTCACAATTTCATTCTGAACTTGAAAACAATGCCGAGTACTCAACATCAACATTTTGTCCAATTAAGTGATTTGAACGTGGCCGTATTATTGGTAGAAAGGCCAGACTTCGCTAAGAGAAATTGCTCGTCGTGTAAACCAAATGTTTCATCGGTATTGAGATGTTGGTCCAAATGGTCCGAGAAGGGTTCAACATCGTCGCCGTGGATCTGGACGTCCTCGAAGAACTACAGACGCGAAGAACGTCGCTAAGAGTTTGGCCACAAGAGATAGATTTTCAACAACCGATCAATTGCAAAGATGGAGAGAGGTACAGGACTAGGATGTCAATGTCATCTGTTTACGCCGGATAAGATCTTATGGGTTGCGTTCATATCGTCCATTTTATGTCTTCCTCTTACACCACTTCACCGTCTACGCAGACTAGAGTGGAGCAACGAAAGGGTGAATTGGGCGCAAGAATGGCATCAAATTGTGTTTAGTGACGAGTCCCGATTTTGCTTGTGGGCTCACGATGGTCGTAGGAGGGTCAGACGGATGCGTGGAGAACGTAAAAATCCAACATTTTTTGTGGAAAGCAACACAGCCCTCACTCAAAGAGTTATGAGATGTGGTGCAATATGTTACGATAGCAGATCACCCTTGGTCTTTATTTACGGCAACCTTAACGCAGCTGGTTACATTGCTAATGTGCTACAACCAGTTGGCCTTCCATATATTCAGGGGCTGCAAAATCCCATTTTCCAGAAGGATAATGCGCGCCCTCAAACGGAAAGGGCCACAACACGGTTTTGGAAGAATCTAACATTGCCGTCCTCCCATGGCCTGCTCGGTCGCCTGATTTATCGCCAATTGAACATGTATGGGATATGATTGGTAGGTGACTGGGTAATTTACCGCACTCTCCAGGTAATTTACACGATCTTCAGCAACGGATTCAAGAAGCTTGGGATGATATACCATAAGCAGCTATAGATCACTTGATTGATAGCATGCCAAGCCGTCTGGATGAGTGCATTACAACTCATTATTGAAAAAACTTTTTAAGCTTTTGTCTTTTGTTTTTAAATTTTAATCATCACTTTGTTTAATGAAAATAGACGTTTCCTGAAAATTTCATTAAAATCGTTCAACAACTTCTAGGTGTTGCAATTTTTTTGGAAGTCAGTACACATGTCAAAAACGATGACACATGTCTTGATAATATGATGATGCTGATCATAAAATGTAATGTAGAATTCAGGTATGGTGTATAGGTACCAAATTTCATACTGATGGAATTTTAGAAAGTCGATAACTTTCTAACCGACGAACTACGTGAGTTACCCTGTATACCAAATTTTAAATAGACATTGGATTTTTAGAACTGGAAAGATTGCCTTTGGCTAAATATGGAGTTGGCAGGAATAGAAGAACGAAAAGAAGCTCTAAAAGAAATAACGTCGATTCTGATGATAAACCGTTTAATAACTGGTTGATGGAGGTTGGAGCAAGCGAAGTTACGGCCATAATTTTGACGCAAAATCTGGAGTTGTAAGTGTAATGGTTAACTTAAATAAAACGAATACATTTATGTTGCTAATTCACAATTTTATTTCTTGGTATCAGAAACAAATACTGCAGTATCTGTTCTCGAGCTTCCGCAAAGGATAATCGACTCGATTCGCCATGTTTGCTACAAGAACTGGAGTACAAGTTCCACAGCTATGGAGGCAGATATTTTGGTCGAAGGATTCCGTTTGAGTGAATAGATGAATCAAGTACGTTACAAACAATTTATTGGGGATGGCGATTCAAGTCTACAATTTGGCTTAGTCACAAGTTGATTACCTGACTATCAGTTGTCTACCTTGAACTTTCTTTCGTTTGTTTCAAGTTTCTCGCCCTTTTCATCGAACCTATACGGATCTTGAGATCTTATTTGTTTAGCTTAGCATAATGGCTTTTCTGTCTAACGACTTCCAGTTGTGTTATGAAATTGGTGTCGTATGTAAAATTAAAATTTTGTATAAGTAAGCCTGCAATTCTGTGTACAAATCGTAGCGATCGTAAGATCGTAGCGTAAAAATTTGCAATTTTGTGTGTTGCTGTAAGCTACAGATTCTCGTAAGTATTTACGGTTTCTTGTAAATCCTTACAGACAGACCTTAAAAAATTTGACAGCTACAGAATTGCAAATAATACCAATCTGTAAAATATTTTGCTACGATCTTACGTTATTACGATTAGTAAGTACAGAATTGCAGTATAAGTTTCAACTTATATGTAGTCATTGTATAAATAAATTCAGTGCAGCCAATATTGTTGTTTTTAATAACGCCTTACGCCTGTGTTTATTATTATTTACTTATTTAAAAGGAAAATTGCTACAGTAGCTGAGTACTACAGACTTCTACAAATTATTGTCTATTTGTTACAGTATGTTCATATTCTCAAGATCTAAATTCTCAAAACACCTTTTTTATAGCTTGATAATTAATGTGAATTCAATATTCTTGTGTCAATATTGTTTTCGTCTTCGATTTCATTTTATCTAAAATTATGATTTTAGATATTTTTCAGTCGTTTTTTGCACATGTTCGTCTTGATCAATCAATCCAGCATTACCTATAAAAATGCTATAATAATACAGAAATTGCTAACAAAAGTGTAAGTATTTCAAGAATTACTTTTTGTGTCGTTGATATAAAAGACATCTTTGTTTATTGTTCTATTATCCTTAAATATATTAATACATTGATATTAAAATTGTTGCTTATAATATTACATCGGATAAATTTTTTTCTGAACTCCGTTTTTTAATCTTCGGACATTGCTATAGCCCTAAATCGCAAATTTTTTTAGTCAAATTGCAAATTCTAGATGCTGACGATATGGAAATTCACTTCACCAATGAACAATAAACTACACTTCGCTATACCTCAAATAAATTAAATTTATAGTAACCTATTTTAAAACAAATTTTAGTACCAGGTTATTTCGGCGACGTACATTCGTCTATACTTGTCAGTGTTAACAATAACATTATTGTACATGCTGCTTCAGTTTCATCCAAGTAAATTCTTCTGATAAGAATAATAACAACGCGTAATCAAGAATAATTTTGTTTAATGTTTTTGTGATAATCCGTGGTAGTTTTTCTTTCAAACCGTATTTATTTCGTCTTTTAACTAGAATGCAAACAAAACGTTGTATGTATTCTAGAATAAATGGCTTCCTTTATGTGAATAAACGTCCATGTTACCAAAATTGGTTTCCACTAGTGCAGCTCCTCATTTAAGCAGCAAATTTTTTGCATGTATGTGCCGCATCTTTGCAATTTATTCGCTTGCCCTCTTAAGGCTGGTATTTACTCTCAGGAATATACTTCATTTTGTGCACAATTTGTTCCAATTTTTAGAAGTTAGTTTGAAAGTGGTAATTGCGGACGACTTTATTTCTTTATTACTAATGTTTGATCTAACTACTGACAGAGTGTTTTTATTAAATTTATAAAAGGTAACTGTGATCCAAAAAAGTATGAGTCTATTTTACTATAAATATTTACGAATAGTGTTTTTAAATATAAGAATATTGCAAACATCTCGATGTGAATAGATAGATATAAAGTAATATCTTGTAAACAACGTGTCGAAATTTTTTAAAACATTAATTTTTCGTAATATAATGGAACTAAATTTTTTCAAAATCCGTAAAATTACCATATTTAATTTAAAACTAGGCAACAAACATTGCACTAAGCTTGCTACCTGTGATTTTACACAAACTTACCTGTTCACTAACCAAACAATAGACAAGGGCTTACATAGGATTAGAAGTGAGTATTTATTCGAAAGTCGTAAACATGTTTTGACAGATTTGTTTTAAATGACTTAGACAACTAAACATACACGAAATTTAAATTTCGTTTAGGTAAATGCCAGCCTTAATAAGAGATATGTTTGCGTAAAAAAACAATTAGACAAACAAATAAATGTACAAATATTAATAGTAGAATATCGCCTGCCCCATGTAATTGTAAATAGTATAAAGTACCTTAAATTCATGTTTTTATACCGAAAATGAATTGTCATTATATTGTTAATTTACATTTATATGCAAAGAAACGTGTTTTTTTCAACTTTTTTCCTGAGTGAAAAGTAATAAACCAATGTTAATGGTGTAAAAGGAAAGTTATAGAAGATAAAAATACGAATAAAATGAGCACTAATTGAACTCAATCAGGTAATAACTTTCCAAGAAAAATCGGAAAAAGTGAAATATTTGGGTTTTCTTTTAAATTCGTAGATCCCTCATTTTTTGAGGTGTAGCATAAATCTTTCAGGAAATAGGAGGTAATGATACGTACTTAGTGTGTGCAAAACCCTGCAATTGTTGGGCAATTAGTTTATGCACAATTGCAATTTAAATTTTTTAAAGCAATATTAGTAATATTAGTAACAGTTTTGTTTATCATGTTTGTATAATAACTCTCTCTATGTATTATGGTTCACGCAGGGGCGATATGGGTTTCATACCTCACTGTTTATTAACATTTAAATCTGGCACAAAAGTGGAGATTACCACGACGACATGAATTACACCAATTACGAAAAGTAGACTAAACAACGTCTTCTGCCAAATTTGTCAAACAACTCCGTCATTTTTATTGATAACGCGCCGTACCACAATGTTCTACTGGGTCCTGCACCTACGTCAAACAGTAGAAAAGCGAAATGTTAGATTGGTTACATAAAAGGAATTCAAGTACCTTCAGGCTTATATAAACCACAACTTTACAAAATAATACTAGAAAGTAAAATATACAGGGTGAGTTTTTAGTGCGTATTTGCTCTATAGCGCCTTAGCTACTTATTAGAAAAAATTGTGTGCTATCTCAAGTTGTTGGTAACCTTTTTTGGTATTTTTTAAAAATATCTGTGATAATACAGAGTGTTACATATTTCCTGTACAGCAACTAACTTTCTTATTTTAAATAGAACACCCTATATATTTTTTGAAATTCGGAAAGAGCACAAAAATTTAATTCAAAAACATGTATCGCACCCTATGCTAAACCCTAAGGTATCGGAGGTATTTAACATAACAAGAAAAAAATTTCAGTTGGAAAGATCTGGATGGAGCCTTATAACATTTTCCATATGTTATATCAAAATTTAATTTTTGGCATACCGTAAGTACATAGAATTGTCTAACTTTTGCAATTAAAACAGATTGGAAAATAATATACTAAGTGTTACATTTTCCAGGTCACATTTAGCTAACTTTAAACTCCGAAAACATTTTTTTTTCAAATAGAACACCCTGTATTTTTTATGCCCAATTATGTAAAATTAAATTACCTTTCTTCTGGTATAACCATTGCAGGGGTTAAACTTAGCAGCTTTTGAGATATTTGCAATTTTCTTTCCAGGTGACAGATTTATAAGGATTTTGCTTAAAAATTGCATATAAAATTAGCCTTGTACTTGAATAATTAATAACAAAATTCGAAAATATTTATTTTTCTTAATTATTTTTAACAAAAAAAAGCATTATTATGTTTTAGATTGATACTTCATAGAAGATCTTGAATAACACACGAGTAGAATCTAGAAGGCCTTGACAACAAACAAAACTGTCAGTTTCTCAGTGGTTTTGACAGTCTCGTTTAATTACTTGATTACAACTGTGTTGTTCTTAATGAAACATTAATATGAATTGCTCTACTCAAGAATTAGTTGACATGACTTATTTATTAGGAGAATGTAATAGAAATTGTTTATTGGCGTCCAAATTATATGGAACGCGATATCCTGAGCGAATAAAACGTCAAGTTAAATGCTTTGAAAGACTTAAGGAACGTTTTGAACTTACAGCTAATGCTAATTATAAGAAGAACTCACGGCAAGGAAAAATTAAGGATGAAGCTATGCAATTTGATATAGTTACTGCAGTAGTTGAAAATCCTGAGATTAGTACTAGACAAGTTAGTGCTGTCTTGGATATTTCTCAGACTTCGGTAGTTAAAACATTACGTAAACATAAGTTCCATGACTATCATCCTGAATATGAACAAAATATTACTGAACAGGATTATCGAAACCGTATAAATTTTTGTAACTGGGTGCTGACAAAAATACACGAAGACCGATTATTTTCCAGTTATGTGTTATTTACTGATGAGTGCACTTTCTCTAACACATGTAAACCAAATCGCAAGAATTATCACCATTACGATAACGAAAACCCTCATTTTAGAATCTCGATAGACAGACAGCATCGTTTTTCTGTTAATGTGTGGGCAGGTATTATTGGTCAATACATAATTGGTCCTTATTTCTTCGAAGGAAATCTAAATGGAGAAAGATATTTAAATTTTTGCAAAATAATCTACTTGATTTACTTGAAAACGTGCCATTGGATGTAATCAGGAGCATGTGGTTTATGCAAGATGGGGCTCCGCCACATTACAATCGAAATGTTCGCCGATTTTTGAATAACTTATTTCCCAATAAATGGATTGGACGGGGTGGTCCAGTCAGTTGGCCCCAAGATCTCCCGATCTAAGTTGCTTAGATTTCTTTCTTTGGGGGCATATTAAAAATCTTGTTTATCAAGAAATTTCAGAAAATGTAGAAGATCTGAAAAACAAAATACGAAATGCTTTTCGTACAATTACACTAGAAATGTTGGGAAATGTTCAGCGGTCATTTAGACAAAGAATTGAGTTATGCATAGCAAATAATGGGCGGAATGTAGATCACTACTGAAAAATTGATTTTTAATAGATATTTTTATTGTTATTATTATGTATGTTATTAAAGTTATTATTGAAAATGTGTTCGCGTTCTTTATAGTTTATTTTCAATCAAAAGCAGTTTTTAATTTTTTAAGTATAAGGCTAATTTCAAAAGTTGCTAACTTTAACCCATGCAATGGCTATACCAGAAGAAAGGTAATTTAATTTTACATAATTGGGCATAAAAAATACAGGGTGTTCTATTTGAAAAAAAAATGTTTTCGAAGTTTAAAGTTAGCTAAATGTGACCTGGAAAATGTAACACTTAGTATATTATTTTCCAATCTGTTTTAATTGCAAAAGTTAGACAATTCTATGTACTTACGGTATGCCAAAAATTAAATTTTGATATAACATATGGAAAATGTTATAAGGCTCCATCCAGATCTTTCCAACTGAAATTTTTTTCTTGTTATGTTAAATACCTCCGATACCTTAGGGTTTAGCATAGGGTGCGATACATGTTTTTGAATTAAATTTTTGTGTTCTTTCCGAATTTCAAAAAATATATAGGGTGTTCTATTTAAAATAAGAAAGTTAGTTGCTGTACAGGAAATATGTAACACTCTGTATTATCACAGATATTTTTAAAAAATACCAAAAATGGTTACCAACAACTTGAGATAGCACACAATTTTTTCTAATAAGTAGCTAAGGCGCTATAGAGCAAATACGCACTAAAAACTCACCCTGTATATATTATACAGTGCAATCTCGATAAAGTGAACACAAAAATCCCGGCAGCCGTTCATACTAGCGAGATTGTTCACAGTAAAGGGGTGTTTATAATAAGTTATAAAACTGTAGTTTTGAATATGTATATATTGTATTATAATTCAGAAAATAAAAACACACTTATGTGCACTCGTAAAAAAAATCAGGTATAAAGAATTAGTTATTTATGTTTATAAAAATGAAGTTATTTTTTGTTTGCCGTTTTTTTTTGGGTTATATTTGCTATCACAGCTTTTTCCTGGATCCTCTTCAATGCCATTAAGTCGCTAATATGGATTGTATTTTGTTTGCACCAATCCATTGCCGTATCCAATGCTTGTATTGCTACAGAATGTGCTATTTGGATGACTGCAGGTGGTTCGTTTTCCTCATTTTCACTGCCATCTGATTCCTCTAATTCTATCGTTTGTGTTTTATTTTCATCTTCATTCCACTCTTCCACATCTGCAGATTTATACTCAGCCTGTAATAAATTTCATAATTATGTTTGTATGTTTGTACGTATGTATTTTGTGAAGTTCGTGTTATAAGTTGAGGTTTTCATAGAAACTTAACTTACAGGTGCTACTTCTTCTAAAAGTGAAATTGTATCCTTTATGACACCATCGATATCGACATGTTCAATAGATTTTCAGTTCTCCATCTTTTTGCAAAATATTCAGCGGTACATCGTCATCCGGGTCTTCATTTGCTTTGTCAGGCTCTTCATTGTTTGCTGTGCTACTTCTAGGCATTATAATATCCCAGCATTTTTTAATAGTTTGTGGTGTTACTTTATCCCAAGCGGATGACAAATGAAGAACTGCATCTCTCAGTGTAATCTTTTTTAGTACTTTTGCTATTGATTCTTCATTTGCAGCGATACTACTTAGCAAGCTATTCCTGTAGTATAATTTTGTAAGTCTTAGGATGTTTTGATCCATCGGTTGTAATAATGGTGTAACATTTGCTGGAAGAAACATTACGAAAATCCTACCGTCTGAAGTTTTAAGCTCTTCAGCAGATGGATGTGAGGGCGCATTGTCTAAAAGTAGAACCGCTTTCTGTTGCATATTTAAGCTTCGTAAAATGCTTTTACCTAAAATCGCACAGAGAAGTTATTAATCAACCTTGCTGTGAACGTTTTACCTCCGGGACAAAGTTGTTAAAGAACCAGTTTTTAAAAATTTCACTTGTCATCCAGGCGTTTTTGAATTTTTATATGTTAGAGGGATATTGAAATTTCTAAAACATCTTGGAGTTTTTGATTTTCCAATTATTAGTGGTTTTAGTTTATGCAATCCGGAAGCATTTGCACAGCCTAAAAAGTTATTCTTTTTTGATATTTTCATCCCCGGCGCTGTTTTTTCATTAATGGAAACGTAGGTTTTATCTGGCAATAACTGCCAGTACAAACCGGTTTCGTCTGCATTATAAACTTGGTTTGAATTCAGATCATGTTCTTCAAACACTTGCATAAACTTTTCTTTGAAGGGATCAACTAATTCAGAATTGGAAGATAACTTTTCACCGGTAATTTTCAAAAATCTTACGCCATGTCTACATTTAAAGCGTTGCAGCCAACCGTCGCTAGCAGTGAAGGTAAGAATGTTTAAACTTTTGCCCAGCATTAATGCTTTTGTTTAAGCATTTCTCCTGATACTGGTAAATGATTCTCTCTTTGCCTGAGAAACCAGTTGTACAATTGTTGTTCTAATTTTGGATTCTCCGGATTTTTAGAGTACATTTCTTAGATGGCTTTAGTGTATTATTAACCACATTAATAATTTTTTTTTGTTTCTTTTAAGAGAACAAACAGTAGATTTTGCAATCCCATACTTTTTAGATAATGCGGTAACAGACATACCTTTGTCATGTTCTTCTAGCACTCTTGCCTTTTCACTCAAAGATAAGCACTTTCTTTGTACTTTCGGCATTACAAATAACAATAGGTCACCGTGTATAACTGCAATAACTTTACTGACAACGGAACCACAACAACTAAAGAAAAAATGCGCAGTGCATAATACATATTCACGTTATAACGTGCCGTTCACATTATCGGGGTTACCGTTGTTCACATTATTCGGCGTCCAATACTATGATATTCTATGTTCACGTTAGTGAGATGTTCATGTTACCGTGTGTTCACATTATCGAGATTGCACTGTATATAATATATATATATATATATATATATATATATATATATATGTAAGATATTGATTTTAGTAATTTAATTATAGTATAAGGTTGTTCGTCTCTAGTATGGCTTTCAATTATAATAAATTGTGTATTTAAATACAACGTTCTTTGAATATACCATTAAAATTAAGATATAATTTAAAAGGAACTGCTAAATACTGATGTAGCTTATTACATGAATTAAATATTGGATATAATTGTATAATAACTTTGTAGTATTTATTCGGTTGCGTTTTCGTATATAATTGTAGTTAATATATCTTTAATTACCGTTTTCAACATTTTCTAATTTAAGTTGTGTAAAAATTCTTATTGTATACACTTTTAATTTCAGTTGTACGCTTTTTGTATTTTGTTTAAGTGAATTATCCTGTAAATAAATAAAAAATATATACAAACTCTGCATTATTCAACGCCGCTGCAGTAAACGAACGCGGAACTTGAAAAGATCAAAAACTCGTTGTTTGCGCATAGGCGGGCTCGTCTTCTTACGCGCCGCGTACTGTAGTGATGTGGCTGTAAGTGACCATAACTCTATGCGACTACAATTCGATTGATTACAGATGTCAGCATCACAATTTTACCATATGTGCACCCAGAAACAATGATGATGATCCATAGATTTCGAGTTCTTTTTATTTTTGGTTTTTGATAATGATGTTATCATGGCGGAGAAGTGTTTTAAATAGGTGTAATCCCCAAAAGGTAAGACTAATTGGCATCCAAACACTATCACACTAAATTATTTGTTACTAGGCGTAATTTTATCCCACTACTGTGGAAGACTCCAATTAAACTAATTGATTAAGCTTCTTTTAATTTTAATTTCCTAGTGAACGACAATTATTGCACATCCAACCACCTCAAGAACGACAAGTCAAGACTCCGTATCTTAAGATTAATGGTCCCAGGAATTTGCCCTAATATTCATGGTGATAAATTAAAAATTTTAGTGACAAAATTTATTTACAAGAGAAACATACTTAATATATAAGTTAATTGAATTGCCTATGTGCCTGCATTATTTTAATAAAAATTAAACAATTTAAGAAGATGAAACGTTACAGTTTCACCCTCTAATCCGTATGGGTAGGACCCCAAAACATATTCTTTGTTTCATACCCAAAAACTGTAAACACTCTGTCACTATGTTACAGTCATATGCAGAAAAGAAGACAATTTTGGTTTAGTTCTTAGATAAAAGTTTTCTACTTACACCAGCTGTACAAACCAGTGTAATTCAGGGCATATCAATGAGAAGTAAATAAATAAATAAATAAAATGATTCTACAAATATTACATTTTGAGAAATAAAACGATGTTCAAGATCGTTTAATGACCTCGTCATTAAACTATAACATTCAAAAACATGCACGCCTTGAAAACTAGTTAAATGGACAAAATGCACTTAATCGGTTAATGAAGATGCATTTGCTATGACGTACTAAAACCTTTGTTATTGCATTTAACAACATCAAAGAATCAAATTTTATCATCAACTGTACAATTACTGAGATTTTAAAAACTTGTAAGCAAATTAAAAGTCAATCATATGCTTAACTTGTTTATCTGTTGAGCAGACAGACAAGTGGGTTGGCTCAATTGGCAAATAATTGTTAGAAATTTGTGGTCATGAAATTAATCGATAAAGTGCTTTTAGATAAACTCAAGGTCGTAAGAAATCAAAATTATAACAATTGCAAGCAATCCATGTGTTGTTAAGTATAAATAGGGCAATTTTATAATCAAGTCGAGTATCGTATTCATTAATTGACACGAGCTGTTAGCATGTCAGACTATTGTTTACAAATAAATTTAAATAATGAACTTCGGTTTCGTAAGGTGCGAATTTAATTAGTGTATACTCACTTAACAGATAAAGAAAAATCTCCCGGCGAAGATTCACTTATGCGAATAAGAAAGGCCCCTTCATGTTTATTCATTAATAATTTTTCGGCATCCGCTCTGTTATTCTACCGTAATACCAACTGAAACAAAGTAAGTTTTATCAATAACTGTCTGATTGGCAAAGTTCCAATTTTTCTTGTAAAACGAGAACCGAGTACATGACCTCACCTATTATTTAATTATAGAAAGTGCATAAGTTTGATAGAAAAAATCATGTATTACATAACCTTTTTATAGAAGCGCTAGATACGTACCCGTGATTTTTCATTTCTATGTAGTTACTGGGAATTAAACCTTCTTTGCCGTCTAGTTCCGCTCGAAACCAATTCATGTCATCTTCCATGTTTAATATCTGTAATTTGATAAGAGTTTAATCGGAAGCACAGAAATGATCGAACGATACCTTTAAAACTTGTGACCGTTTGAAACTAAGTTCATCATCGGCTGTTGCATTAAATTCGTGTTTTGCTATAGCCTCCATTATATGTACAAATTAATCACAAAATTGAAAAATTACCGCACAAAAGGTGTCAACAAATTGGCATTATCACTGAATTTTTCTTCCGTTACGTCCTTTTTTTGAGTGTTTTTGGTTTCGGATTTCGGAACAGGCGCTTTCGTTCAATTTTCAATCAGTTTCGTTTTTTTTGTTTTATCAAAATTTATCTCTTGCCCGAATGTCAAAGAACACTCCCACTGGCATCCATTAACCAAGTATTGCGCGTATAGTTACCTCGAATTTTTTCCGAATCAATTCCCGAAATTTTGATACCGAAGTTGAAAAATTTAATTAACTAATCGAATATCGCTATCTAAATTTTTTTTATATCCGGTTACGTACACTTTTACGAAAATTTTTGGACAAATTCATTTAAGCTTTCCACTATCCTACGCCGCAATGTTGCCAAATTCACACATGTGCAGATTGTGACACTTCGCACAATGACGAACCGAGTCACAACAATTTTCGATCTTATTCCCAATTGAAACGCAACGATGACAAGACGAACGGTAAGATACAAATAAATAATCACTCAAATTACCCAACCGACAAATAAACAATATTAATCATACAGCATTATTAACACGCGCGCAGTTGCCAAATACCGATCGTGCTTTCTGAAAAATTAATTTTTTCCAAGTACCGGTTTCAGCAAGTAATGATCACCATCAGGGTTGGGGAAACCCAAATTTAAAAAAAAATTCACCCACTTTCATTGCACAAATAACACCTTATTGGTTTCATTCAACGTTTTACAACATAATTTTTTTAGGATCAGTAGAAATGCCTCAAACTCCTACTCCACACGAAGAGCTTAAGACTATTAAAGTAGGTCCTGTGATACGATACGATTCTTTATGGGTGTCGTATGTAGTTTCCGTGCTAGCGGCATGGGTCGCCAATTCGGTAGGTTTTAGTTTAATCAGTATTTGCTTTATCTAAATGGGTGACTAATGCAAACCAGGAATTGAACTTCCTTTTGTGGTCAACGCAATTTTTACATTTCATTAAAAATAATGAACAAAATTGTCACACCTTCTGTTGCAATACATACGAAGTTATATAATATCGTTATCATATGCTAAGTGTAATCACTCAAGCACCTTACGATTGATTTAGTATTTAAATATTGTAGTTGGCAATTGACCAAAGGAATTTGAAGTACTCTAGTTACACAAGTTTTGTTTATAATTAGTTTTTTCTCTCTCTCGAAATTACTACTTTGAACTTGTAACTTGTGTTGAAACAATTGAAAATGCAATAAGTAAATTTATGATATTAAACTATCACAGATTGTTGTCATAACTATGTATAGCAGTTGATTTCGTAACAAAGTAATTGTTTATACTTAAATATTCATGCTGCTAGTAATTTCCTGTGTTTTTCATTATTGTGTTATCTTGTAAGTGTATTCAGGATTAGAAACGTTGGTGTAACAAATACCATAAACTAAAAAAAGGCTTACATATTGAACCCTTTGTTAGTTACAATATGAATGTTATAGACAATTTTTAACCCTTAGATATCGGAGGTACGGGCATCATCAATAAATAAGCTTTTTAACTAAATAATATCACATACATAGTGAGGACCAAAAGTCCGTCGCTCCCCTCTACCGACCTCTACAACTTATGTTAAGGACGAGACACATTTTCAAAAATTTTATAGTGTCGAGAGTCCAAAAACGATAGCAACAATTATGTATCATAATTTGCGGTACGTTCAGAATAAATTCTTAATAAATGTGTCACCATGGGTTAAAAACGAAATTTGTCGTCATGTGAATGTCAAATATTTTTAAATTCGGTGGTTGATTTAAGAATGAAAATACGTTTAAAACGAGGTATCGCTCATATATGAAAAATGTTTTCAAAATGTCACCCAGCTGTCATTTTAACTTCAAGAGATAATACTTTGACTCTAAACGCAGACTTTGAAAATAAGAAAAACCGTATAAAATGTATAAATTTTAAAGGACATGCAAGTACTTTTTATGTAGCAAAAGTATCGGCATTTATTCAAATTCACATAACCCACTCTTATTGGTTTGACGTCACAACCTTTATCGTGAAGATAGCGTGAGGTACTGTATTGCGATTTGCATTTCTATTTACCTCAGACTAAATATAAATACACTGGTGGCCAGAAAATCGTGTACAGTTGTTTTTCACAACAGAAAATGTATTATGACAACCCCTATTTGAAAAAAAACTTCACATAAGAAGCTTTCCACGGACAATTTGTTGGTTTACTTACATTAGATGTTATCTAGAATGCAATTTATGCACATTTAAAATCTTCAAATAAAAGTTTGACATTTAAATAGGTTAACTGGATGTCAAATGACAAATGTATTCATTATGTACGTTTGCGTATAACCACAGCTTACTAATTAGATTAGATTAGATTAGATGTTTATTTTGTTCTTTACATTAAAACAAAATAATTTGGTTACACATGAACATTAATCAATAATTACAATAACAAAATAAAAAAAAATTATAATTATAAAATTATAATAACTTATTGGCTTTCAATTTATTCTTTAAATTTAATTATTTTTCCTTTTTGTTTCTTCATTCATTGTCTTCTCTTCATTACTTCTATTATCGATTCAATTCCTTCCCCATTATCCCCTAACAATATCCTTCTATCTCTTCCTTCCACTCTCAATTCATTGCATCCTTCTTTCATGTGTTCCAAGTTCTCCCATCCATTTCCGCACAGTCTGCACAATCTATCCTCGTCCTTCCACCAATATTTATTTTCTCTTTCTTCATTTCCCACTCTAAATCTTGCAATCGTTCTTTTCTCTCTTCAATCTTTCATTTCCTATTATATAACGTGTACACAATACTTTTCAGTATATTTCTCTTCTTTTATTCTCGATCTTCTCTCTTGAATTTGCGTATCTTGAACTCTTCTCACTAACTCTGCTTCCATACTTTTTTCTTCTCTCTTCTACTATTTTTATCTCCTCTCTCGCATAACCTCCCCTTTCATAGAATAATCTTTCTCTTTCACCCTATTTTATTTTTTGAAATTCTATTTCTTTCCAACATTTGATTAATATTTCAATATATATTCTCTTTTTTCTTTTCCAACTGTTTATTAATCAGGTGTTTTAGTACGTATATACAATCGATAGTACTTCTTCCTCTTCTGAAGTCTATCTGCCAATCCGGAATTAATTTTTTTTCTTCTACTTCCCTTTCTAGCTTTCTTCTTAGAATCTCACTATATACTTTGTATCCTACGTTTGTTAAGCTTATCCCTCTGTAGTTTCTAATTTCCCTCCTATCCCCTCCATTGTAAATTGGACATATTATCTCCCTCCATTGTTGAGGTAGTCCTTCTCTTTTCCATATCCTTTCATATGTTTTTTTTATTCTCTCCTCTATAAATCTCCATTGCGCCCCCTGTGTCCCGTGCGAACCTCCTGCTTTACCCATTTTAGATTTTCTATTGCTTCTTTAATTCCACTTTTTCAATTCCTTCCTCTCTGCTTATCCTCTTTTTTTATTTTTTTTTTGTTTTCGTTCGGTTCTCGTAGCAAACTTTTACAGTGTTCCTCCCATTTGTCTTCATTTATTTTTAGTTCTATCCTTCTTTCTCTATTTCGCTTTCTTTTTAAAGACTCCCAAGCTTGTACTTCGTTTTTTATTTCGATGATCTATGTATCCAATTCCTTTTGTATTCTTCCTTTTTGGTTTTACACATTTCTCTGAACTCTTTTCTTTTGTTTCTTGATTAATCTATATTCATTTTCCGTTTTTCTAGCTTCTCCCTCTTCTCATTTCTCTCTTCGCTCTTTGGCAGTCTTCATTTTTCCATTCATTTTTTTTTTTCCATTCTCCTTTGTTTCTTTCCTGAATCTTCTTATTCAGTCGCTTCTTCCATTTTTTGTATCCATATTTTTATCTCCTCTATTTCATTAGTTATTTCTTGTTCTTCCTCTACTATTTCTATTTTTCTCTATACCTTTCTATACTATCTTTTGTCCATATCTTCTTCTCCACTCATTCCTCTCTGTCCTTCTTCGTCTTCGTCATCTTTCCCCATCAAAGTTAATTCCAGCGGTTGGTGATCCGCTTTCTCTTCCTCCCCTATCTTAAAACTTTCACGTCTTCTAAGCATTTTTTATTCACTTTTACATAGTCTATTACAAATTCTCCCATTCCTCTTATAAACGTAAAATGTCCCTTTTCTCTCCCATCCTTTTTCCTCCATCCATGTTTCTACCATCCCCACCATTTTAAATCGCGTTACATATTTCAAAAATTCGTTACCTTTGTTTTTTAAACCCGATACATTCCTAAATTGTGTTTTATTACCTTCTTTTTGCTTTTTCTTCCTTTCTACATTCCCTCCCATTTTTAAATCCCCTCTTCTCTCTCTTTTAGTTTTTTTGTCATCCACTTTTCCATCTTTTCCTCCTTCACATTTTTTGTATCCTACTTTCACCCTCTTACCATCATTTTCAATTTTTTGCCTCTTGCCTTATCTTCATTTGGACGTCCCTCTCTTTTTAGTCATGTCATCGTCTAAAAATTCCATTATCTTTCATCATTCTCTTTTTCTCATTATCTCTATTTTATTCTTCATGCTTCTCATTTTTATTAACACTACACCTCTTCCCTATTTAATTGCCTCTTCAATCTTTGTTTTCCATCTTCATCGCTTCTTGTATCATATTTTTCCACTTTCCTTTGTATCTTTCCTCTTCCTCCTTGTACATTTAGTTCTCTGACTACCATATTTTTCTCCTCTTTTCTTTCTCCATATTTTCTACCCTTTTTTCCAAGTTTTCCACTTTTTCTTTTAATCTTTTACATTTATTTTCCAACTTTTCGTTTATTTTTTTATGTCTTCTCTTATCTCTCTCATTTCTTCATTTATTTTTTCTTGATTCGTTTTTATCTGTTTTATTTCGTTCAGCATTTCTTTCCAAATATTTATTGTTTGTTCCTCTTCATTCATTCGCCCTATTTCTCGTTCATTCCTTTTTCTTCTTCCCTTGATCCTCTTTCTTTTGGTGACCTGCCCATTTTTAAGCTCTTTCTAAATTTCTTATACATTCCTCTTCCCTCATTTTCTTTTTGTATCTGACGTTGGCCCCTCTGAATCCAACATTTTTCTATTTTTTTTTTATAATTTAACTTGACTTTAACTTAATTCACTTGTAAATACAACTTTAATTTTTAGAACTATTGTCCATTATTAAATTTTTTTCTGTTAATTTATTTACATAGGTTGTTATTTCCAATCTTTGTGCACGCCTGATATGCGCAATCTCATCTCTCGCACGCCGCGCGTTATCCTCGACCGCTTACACTTTCATAATGAAATTTCCACCTTCACTATCTCTACCGTTATTGCTTATTATTTTTAATTACAATTCACTCAATTATTTTTACTCGCTCTATACACACGTCTTTACTTTACCACTTCTCAACACCAACAGCTTACTAATTAAATTTTGTGATTTGCGTGTCACAATAATATAGGTTTGAAAATGCAATTTTAGGGAAAAATCGTCAAAAAATAGCATACGCAACGTAAACAGTATTTGGGAATTCGTGCCAATACTAGCCCTCGTGCGCTGACGCGCTTTTGGGTTTACAAACGGGCACTCATTCCCGAAAGGATCTGTTTCCGCACATGTTGCGTAAATAACTATTACACAACTGAAATGCTCTGCTACTTGATTTTCAACGTGTACGCAATTTTTCTGACCGCCAGTATACCTATAGACAAGTAACGTGCACCTTTATTTTGAAAGTCACCATAATAGAAGGAGACGCTTGTCGGTGTTAACCTAACATACATGACAACAGTCACTGTTAACCTAAAATAGATAACACATATCTTGCATATCTCCCACTTCCACTGACAAACTTCGTGATATTTTAGTGTCATCCTTCAGTGCTTTCTTTCTAGCATACCAACCTCATCTGTCGCTATAAAGCGAAAATGGCGTTACTAATCTAGTTACTTATATTTAGGGTCGAATTCAGAGAGCTTCCTAATTCTCCACTCCCACTCATACTATACTTATCTTACCCTAACCTAACTGAATGTCAAACTGACGTCTTAGGTGTTTAGTATAATTTTCGATCTCTAAACCATATTTTTGAGATATTCGATATTTAAACGTAAATTGAGTTACTGTGTTGACCAAATGCACTTGTTTCTATACAATCGCTTACTGTCCTTTTCTGTAGTCTGCATGTGACTGGGTTTGATGTCTGGCATATTTTGTCGATTACAGTTGGACTAGCCTCAATGTTTTTAATGATACTTTGTGAGCATACAAAGTTGTTTTCGTCACTACTTATGTAGTCACTTGAATTCACTGTCGGTGAGAGTGAAGTATAGTATTAAAACTGCGTTTTAGAAAAAAAATTGTTTAAATAAAAGTTGTAGATAATAAAATTTCCACTGCTTTTCTTTGCTTTTTCGATATTATTAATAATCAAGTGTTTGACAAAACTCCACAGCGCTCCTGCGATGTAATTGAGTAAAATCTATTTTTAGAATTCAGTAATGGCCAAGACAATAAAATTTAAGTATCCTTAACTGTTTTTATAAAGCATTACCTTAAGACGGGGCTAAGACGTCATGTACGGGTTTTGCCAGCTTCTTCAAAACTAAGTCGTGCGCTGCTCCATAAAACACATTTTAAGGCGGAAATTAATACTGCGTTTTAGAAAAAAATAGTTTAAATAAAAGTTATATAGATAATAACATTTTCTACTGCTTTTCTTTAACTTTTTTCGTTATTATTAATAAACAAGTGTTTTGACAAAACTCCACAGCGCTCCTCGATGTAATTGGTAAAATCTATTTATAGAGATTCAGTAACGGCCAAAACATTTAATTTTAATTATCCTTAACTGTTTAATAAAGCATAACTCTTAAGATGGGGCTAAGACGTAAGTACGGGTTTTTTTACCCGCTTTTTCTAGACCAAGGCGTACGCTCGCTCCCTAAAATACATTTTAAGGCGTGGATTAAAACTGCATTTTAGAAATAAAAATAGTTTAAATAAAAGTTATAGATAATCAAATTTCTCACTGCTTTGTTTTATAACTTTTTTCGTTTATTATTATTCTTAAAGATATTGTTAAAAAAGTCACGTGAGATAAGCGCAATTCGGTAATTACGCTACAATTGAACATCATAAAATTATTTATGCGAAATATTTTAAAAAATTTGTATAAATAAATTTTTAAAATGTATGTGTTTTTTTTTTCATGTAGCTAATTTAGATTTGAAAAAAGTGTGTAAATAGAAATTTTTTCAATGCCAAAATCATGGCGTCAGATATTACCTCGGGTTAAACTATTTGTCATGAAAGTGTTTTTTGTGAAAGTCTGCGTAAAAAGATGCATGGTTCAAATTTAGTAGATTATTAAAATAATCGAGTGTTTTAAATTTTTAGCACATAAAAAAAGTACCGATGTTAAAATGCCATTACATTATTAAGTCATTCAAAAAAATCTAACAATAGTTCTAATTCAACATGTTCACGTGAATATTAGTATATTAGGTATTAAATTAAAAAAAATTTAATGCATAAGTATCTTTTTCTGATTCATGAAGTTTGAACTGTTTACTGTTTGATTTAATTGATAGGCATTTCTATAAGGAAACAGTGATAATCGAATCATTACACAGCATAATGTTGAGGTTCTGATATGTGGTTTGAATAATTTATCATTCAAAAACATAATATTATTTAGGAACATACTTATTAACTTTCAAGTACCTAATAGTATTCTATGAGTATTTACAGTGTGTCCAAAATAAGAATGGGATATCATTGGAATCTGGAAACAGTAGAAGTTACAATGTCGGTTAAATTAGGAAAGGATTCATATTTTAAATATCTTTTATACGATGCTTGCAAAATTAAATTAATTTAAACAGATTTCGATATTTTTTTAATAAAGTGTTTTTGGGGTATTCGTTTTTCAATCCACATCTTCAGTCCGAACTGAAAATTTTAATCCCCTTCTCCGACGAATATGGGTTAGTACTTTATAATGAAGTAAAAAAAAACAAAACAAAACAGATTGGGGGCATAATCAATCGCTCGAGCCAAAAATGTCTAAATATTTTTGGAATATTTACAAAAATATTCATTTTACACATTTTTTTTTCAAAGAAGTTGTTTGCAATTTAATTATACAGAACTTTTGTTTAAACTACTTATTGATCCCTAATTGTTTTGACAATATTTTCAAAAATACTAATTATACAGAAAAATTATAGGAGAAAAGTTGTTGGAAATTTTATTATCTATAACTTATTTGCACAATTTTTTTCTAAAGCGCAATTTAAAAAAAAATTTGAATTCTAGTCTTGAAACGTGTTCAAGGGAATGATCGCGTGATGGTTTTGAACCGTCATTAGGTATAAGGATCAGTATGACCCCTTTGCTTAGGGATTATTATTCTTGGTGTAAGTCAAAAAAAAAGTAGCCTTAGTAGGTTTTTTGTTTTCCAAAAAAAAACATGAACTCCCTTTTTTTTAAATACGTTCATTTTATTTTTAGTTTTTAAATGTCTTTTTAATTCTAAGGCTTGATTTTTTCACCTCCAGTTAACTTTATCAGTCGACTAACTACTATGGAAACATAGTATTAAGTCAATCAAATTTTTAGAAAGTCGCATTTCTAACATGATTAAAATTCACTGGAGATGAAAAAAAAGGCCTAAAATAGATTATTCAAGGTATCCCGCAATTGATTTGGGAAGTTCTGATAATTTGGGAGTTTACTAAAGTCGATAATGCAATTCGGATGAAACGGGTGGCGAAATAGACTTATGTTCACGGACAAATGAAGGGTTGCTGAAGAACTACAACAGAGTGATTATATTTCTCCTATATAAAGAAGTATATCTTGATTTCATATTTTAGTTGTTATTATCTTTTAATCTTGTATATATTAATGGCAATTTAATATGAGCTTGTGTGTTTTAATGAACCTCTTGTGACGTTTTTCCTATTATGAATATTTGGTTTAATAAATCTCGTTTACGTGATATTTTATGCCTGGTGGTTAGGCTACCGAACATTTGAGTCGAAAATTTGATTGATAGACGGCATTGAAATCGACTTCCTTCGTGAGTGGAATTCTTTCTCGAAAACGTCCGCTTTTTGATTTCGATAATTGGCTTCGGCGGTGGTACCACGAAGATTCTCGTGATTAATAAAGGTGAAATATTTACTTTATTAAGTACAATCCTCGAATTATTTAATTAATTGTAGGATGGCGAGTTTCTTTATTATTTACAAGCTGTAATAAGTACATGTGTATTATGCACACTGTCGAATGTCGTAAGTGAAACTTTCCTTATCTATGCAAGCGCCGTTTTGGTATCCTTTTTAGAATTTTTGCTCTAATAACTGGAGGTAAAACTAGCCTATGAAATACCTTTCACTTCGACACGTGTCCTTCGTGGATCGTATCACCCAGTAGTTAACCAATCAACTTTTGTTCTTCTTGTATCCGTACCAATTGGAAATTTATCACTAATTGATAATTACGTCATTTGTGATAATGTTAGTATTCGCGAGGGCGTCTAGACCAAACGGTGTTACATATGTTTGCGCCAATATTTTGGTATTAGTTTCAATCACCTTCACGGTTTAGTAGCTATAATTAGGGAAGTCAACGTCATTTGTTTGGAATTAAATTTGTCTTAGATAATTAGGTTACTTACTATCGAAACGTGAATTGTTTATTCGACGTTAGACGTAGTAGTTCTTTCGTTTTGGAACTGCAATATTGCTTTCAGATAATTATATAGTCAATTTATCTGTGATACGACATGTAATGTTCACGTAGTTTATTTGCTAATTGTCTTATTGTTACTTGCATGTTTTATGTATTTTTGTTTGTGACACAAGTGGTAAACAAACTCTATATCGTTAAACTATATGTTTCTTGAATTATCAGGTTGTTTCTTTGTGTCTTAAGTCCCTACTGCTTAGGACTGATAACTACAACTATAGGGTGACGCCCCTTCGTCTTAAAGAATCTTTTCTACTATTACATCGCTAAAAATCGCTCACGACCACTCGCCGTCAGTAGAATCGGGTAGAAACGACTAGAAATTTCTTTTAAAATAAATTTTCGACAATAACAAACTGTAACACTCTCCCGAATAATTTTTCTTAATCTATGAGAATAGGAATTTTTGGGTCTTAGAAATCGATATGCGAAATTGCAGAGTGCCAACTCTGGAAAAATGATTAAACCGTCATCAAAAATTTGAGTGTCTACAAGAACTGTGATATTTCGGACATGGCTTGGTCCTTGATTATTGATGCTAAATTAAAAGAAATCTGCTTTTGTTCTTGAAACCGTTGGGATTAGTTTTGGAATTTCAGTCATCAACAATTTTGGGATGTTCGTTAAGGTGTTTGCTTTCGAAATAAACGTTGATAACATTGACGAGTGGTTTATACTAAACATTCCATCAAATCAGAAAATTCTTATAAAATGAGCCATATTCATGACTACTACAATAACACCTAATACTAGGAGTGTTTATTTATGTTTTTTTGTAAGACACCTTAAAGTTTTTATAGGAGAAGCAAAAGTGTTTTGAACGACTTTCTCATCTGGACATATTGCTTAAATGAAAAATTACCAAAATGATTCCAATGGTTTTGGGCTGTGGTTATTTCCATGCACATTTTTTCTGCGTAGAAACCTTTTACAATTTTAAAGATATGCGTTTATTTTTTTGGCAACTAATACACTGACATTGTCTGTCTATCAAATCTAATCGCGTGAATCACTGTATTTGCTGTGTTTTTCTTGGGATCGAGGCAAACGCGATATTTTTTTTTGTTACGTTAATTTGTTTACTTCTTTTTGAATTTTTGTTTCATATTTTTTCTAACAAAGAAACTTTTGAGTGTATACAGTAAAGCTTGAAAAAACACTGGTTTGGGGAGTCATGCTTGATTAGAATGTAACAGTAACAAAAACGATCATCTTAGCAAACTTAAATAAGTCAACATCGCTGCCAATGTCGATCGACGAGAAGTCCGACCATAACTCGCCCTTTTTCGCCGAAAATTTGTAGTCATCATCTCTTAGACTGATAGGCATCACCAACCGACGTTCAAACTATCATTAACCACAAAGACCACCCGACCCAATCTTACCAAATAAATTCTGCTTCATCCCATATAAGAACATTTCCAATTGTTTCGAAATAACTGTGTTTTCACTCCGATTTTTGAGAAAGGAATGGTATGCAGACGGCATAACAACCCGAAAACTTGTATTGTTCAAGTTTGGACTTTATTTGTAGCTTGTCAAATACAGGACCTAGAACACCACCCGCTCGCACAGTATTACGAAAACTTCTAGCAGTAAGTTTTCGACGATACTCCCGTTCTGCCCCATAATGAAAAAAAAACAATTCCTTTCTGGAATAACCTACAGGTGGAACAAACCACGCTAATCGGCGAAGTTCTTCCTACCCAACCGATTAATTCGACGTGATGCAACAAAACTATCGCTCGAGAACCACTTAACCGCACGATATATTTGGATCCCGTAATGTAATTTTTTTTTATTAACATTCTCGACATTACCATTACAAGGGGTCATTTAGCGGTCACACCCGAATCAATTTCATAAACATAACATTTTATGTATGTGATTATGAACGCAATGAATGAATGTGTGAGAAATGGAAAATTGCTTCGACCGTTATATTTATATTTTTACTCCACATCATACAAATAAGATGGGGAGTTAGCAACCGAAAACGCCCCTTTTTTTCAATTTTTTCGATGAATTAAGGTTAGTACGTTATAATAAAACAAAACAAAATTTAGTCCAATGGCCGGCCTGCCAGCTGTTCGTCCGTATGTAAAGATATTATCAGATATTTATATCGGTTTTATTTATAGTAGTGCAGATCTGATTAGATTTTGGACACAAAATATCAAGCCAAAATGGCTGTTAACCTAAATAGATTTTGGAAATTTTGGAAGCTTCATATTAAAGTATAATGCCAATAAATAAAGAGGAGAAAAATGAAGAGATATTGTAGGAATTGTTTCATTGTTGTTGAAAATGCAAAGGAAATTAAAGACAACAAGACAATGGATAAAAGTGATAGAAAAATATTGGAAACCGTACAATTAAGAGAAAATAAAATACTCGGTAGGTTAAAATTTTCCCACAGTTTGGCGTTCCTATTAGGAGTATTAATACGTGATAATGAATCACACAGATTTTTTATTTATCGACGTTTAGACTAGCCAGGCCAGTCTTGATCAAGATATCTAGAAGGAATTGGTGCGTAGTCAAAGACTCTTTTTGAGCCGTCGAAACGTCGATAAATGAAAGTATTGTGTTTTCGTTGATTCAGTATCACATATACTCCTAATAAGAGGGCGCAACTGTGCGAAAATTTTAACTTAGAAGGATTTGAGTTTTACTATCATTATAAAATACTCGGTATACAAGTGCAAAGGATGCGTAAACTCGAAAAATACGGAGGAATAACAATGAAGTTAATGCACAGGGAATAAGAAAATGGGGAATGGAGTGTTTTCAATTCCAAAACTATCTCAATTTTGATCATAGCATTCGTATTTGACTACCAAACTTTCCTCAACAGGAAAATAAAGAGTCTATCCACAGTTAGACCTTTGTGGATTACTTTCGTTAACTCTATGTTTGACCGTCTCTCTCTTCCAAGACCGAACCAATTAGTCGAGGTTGATACCAGTGAAGATTATTGTTTATACAGGGTGTCCAGAAACTCTCCTGACAAACGAAGACTGGAGATTCCTCAGATAATTTTAAGACAATTTAACCCAATTCACCTAGTCCGAAAATGCTTCCTAAGGGAGCTAAGGCTCTTTGAAGAAAAACAAGCGATTTGCGCAGAACTCTACATCGTTCTGATAATAACAAAGTGTAAAGGATTATCGAAAGTGCTCGGTGATATAAAACATTTTGCTCAAAAAATAAAATAAACGTCTTAACACCTTCGTAACTCGCAACTTAATAAATTTCACTAATGGCCAACAATTGTTAAATATGTGTAACTGGTAAGCCACTAATACGAACGCTTCCTGCTACCTACTACCGTTCCTACTTCGGAACAAAACGTTCCTTTTAAGTCGAGATGAAAATGAAAATTGCGTTTAAAAAAATAGTTTAAACGTAAGTTATAGATAATAAAATTTCCAAGAACTTCTTTTTCAACATTTTTTTTTGTATAATTAATATCGGTGGAGATGTTAAAACAATGAGTGCCACATGATAAGTCACATCTAAGTAATTACTTATCGGATCAAAAATAGTTTAAACACAAGTTGTAAACAATTAAATTATAAACAACTTTATCTGAAGAAAATGTGTAAAAATAAATATTTTTGAAAATATTTCAAAATTTCGAAAATCTATTTAGGTCAACGGCCATTTTGGCTTAATAGATTATGTTCAAAGTCTAATCATACATGCACTGTTATAAATAAGACCTATATGCAAAGTTTCCTAAAAATCTAACCAGCGGTCATCAGACAAATTTTTTTTTATTGTAACATACGTCAGTGAAACTGACAAATCCAGGTAGAATTGTAAGGTGTGGTCACAGTCTAAGAGAAAAAACCCTATTTATGATCGTTGTTTACCTGGAAGAGTAAAATGTTTATTGCGCGATCATAAATAAGGGTTTTTTCCTTAGACTTTGACCACACCCTAAAATTTCTACCTGAACAGGTTCATTTTCACTGAGTATGACTCTAATTCGTCGAAGAACTGAAACACAGGGGTTGCTAAAATTTTCGGTTTGAAAACCGTCGCATAACTCCCCATCTTATTTATAATTAGAACTTACATTAATTAAATGAACTATAAGAAATGTTCTTGTTTGAAAAGTTATCTGATTGTTTTAGCGCAAACCTCCACATTTTAGGAAGCGATTGCGCGAACACGTTTAAAAATAAACTTCGGTTTTATTTTTAAAATTACTACAATTGTAAATTAAACTTTATCAATGTTTCAGTACATTATTTGGCATTGTATAATACATTTGATTGTCAATGTTACGATATAATACTTAAAGGCCTAATGTTTTATTGTATTTAACGGTTTAATATAAACCGAGATAAGATTACATTTTTATGTCGATATAAATGGGAAGCAGATTAAAATTTGTTTACAATGAAACAAAGTAAATCGGAATTATACTCTTATATTGCTCTTGGAAATTAAGTACATTAATAAAGAGGAAATGATAATTTTTTACTCATCTTATATTAAGGGGATTTGTGCGACGGTTTCTAAATGGAAACACGATATCAAAAACCACGGGTTGAATTTTTATGAAATTGAAATGTAGGCGTGTAAGATCCAATTAGATTTTGTCTAGCCAAAATGGATCTTAACCTACATAAATTTTCCTATTATTGGAATATTTACTTTACACTTTCTTTCTTTAAATGAAAGTTGTTCGTAATTTAATTTTACACAACATTACATGACAATCACGTGTCACTAATTGTATTTCCAACAATTTTAATTATACAAAGAAAGTTATGAAAGAAAATTTTATTGTCTGTAACTTTAGTTTGAACTATTTTTTCTAAAACACAAATTCTGTTTTTCTCTTTTTCGAGAAAATTTGAATTTTAGTCTTAAACGTGTTCAAGGTAATGAGCGAGCGAGGGCCACAGATTCTGAATTTTTTTTTTTTTGGAGCAAATTTTGTTAATATCGCGGCGATGTGCGAGTTCTGTGTAAAAAGCTGTATCACATTAATGTCGGCGCATAATAATAGCAAAGAATTAGATTTCGTAATTATTTGCCAATTATTCTACTATTCCCAAAAATTGCCGAAAAAAATAGAAAGTTAATTTATATTATTATCTTTTTTAATTGTATAACAAAATTCTGAAAAAATACTCCGTGCAGTTTTAACTGAAGGAAAAGTTGTAAATTTTGTGGAACACGTTAACATCTGGTTCTGGTTTTTCTTCAGAACAAAGTTATTTATAATTTATTTAGTTTTGTTTAACAATTTTGCAATTCACGTGACTTGTCGAATGTATTTCATCAGACCAAAACTTTTTGTTTTATAAAACGTGAAATTCTGTGAGGCATCAAAGAAGAGTTTGTTCGATTGAGCGCTGTCATCTTATTTGATTTTTTTTTGTAATCAAATTTATTTGTTCAGTCAAACTCAGTTTTGTTTGTAGGAAAAATATAAAAACTAAAACTCACCTATTTTTTTTTAAACTGGCGCAAATTGTTTAATCGCCTTTAAAAAAATATTCTGACTAATTTAAAATAACATTACCAGCCGTTTGGATAATGAATGGAAATAGTTGGAATATTTGGACTTTGAAAGTCTCCACTATATCTTACTATCTGATGACTCGCATTGTTGGCACACTTATTTTTTGGCATAAGTTCCAGTTGTTATGGGACGAAAAGATGAAGATAAAAACTCAAATGATGCGTTTAATTACCGCGAAAATTCATAACTATAATAAACTTCAGATGTTCAATTCTGTCGTTTATTGAACGAAACTGGCCGCTTAATGTTAGTTAATATAAATTATTGCAATAATTAAAGCGGAACTCAAAACAGAATCTGATTTTAAAGAACGATCTCTATCACATATTAGAAGTTCATTTAATTCAATGTAACGTGCCCTTTTAAATGAAATAAAATAAAGTCCCATTTTGTTTTCTATTACGAAAATAACAGTATAATATTTGATAAGGAGCTTTTTGTGCTGAGGATGTTAGCCGAAGCGCAAAAAAAAAACACTTAAGCTCCGCATAAAATATACTATTTTTTCTTCAAAGGAAAAAAAAACATCCAAATAAACCATAAACTAAAATATCTAAATAATACTTTTTGACAAAATGAAATTATTGATTATATTGCTGCAATTTATCTGTCAACGGCACTTAAGTACTTAGGCGCCGACATCTGTGTCATGGCAATTGAGTGACACTTAAGCATTATCAGCTCGGCCATGTAATGGCATACTTAACTGATGTTTGAAGAAAAATATAATAATATTAGTTCGAGCAAATTGTCCTGAAAAAGGGGTAAGTAGTAAAAAAATCGCTCAAACGGAAATAAAATACATAGACTTGTAGGGGGGTCCTTCCTGAATATCAATCCCAACCCATTTGGAACTCTCCCCACCCATAATCGCAATAAAAGGGTTAAATTCTTTTGATAGGCTATAAGTCATAATTCCGTACTTGTACAGACTATCCAAAAAGATCTTTTTTCGGAGCTTTACTATTAACTGTTAACTTCGAACTGACTGAATAAAATGACGACTCGTTGATAAATTCTAGAAGATAATTGAACGTTCAGGATACTTATCATTCTAACTTATTCCAGTGCGCTCAAAATCCCTTAGCAAAGCTTGTACAAGCACAACATCGCGAGTTATAGCCGATCAAACGAATTTAACCCTTTTTGCGATTATGGTAAGGTCATGATCCCGAAAACTAAATGACATTTTCAGTGGAGTATATGTTCTCAAGCAAGATCTGGAGAATATTTCTGTACATTTTTCTTCTGCGTTTAATGATTCATCAAAAATATTTGAGCCACTTGAGACTATTTTTATGAAATGTTGCCTGGTGGGTATAAAAACATTTTCATCCATAGTTTTACTCATTGACAAAAATAACACTCTGTGTCACCGCCGTTGCCAATAACTTTTGATACGATTCAACTTTTTAAGAATAGTTTGAATTGAAGCCCTTGCTTTGATTGGCACTTGTATGAAGATTTTCGGTCAGAGATTTAGTAACATTTTTTCCATCTTATGTATTTACCGTTTTCCTTGTTTACTAGTTACTTCATTTGACAGTCTCAAGGAATCTGTCGAACAGTTAATCAATTGATTAATTTATTTTTAGTTGCTAAATGTTAATTAAATTCATTAGGAAAATAAATTAAACTTTGTTGAGAATATTTTTTTCTTTAATTAATTTAATGAAGGTAATGGATAAAAAAGAACTAACTGCCCTTATTTTGCATAGAACTGCCGACGTTCGTCATATCAAACGAGGGCTTTATCAAGGCTAATTTTATTTAGTCAATTACTTAAAAATCCTTTCACCAAAAAAGATGTAAGATTTAGACATTTATTTATTTATCGTAAGGTACATTTTAAATATTATATTGTGATGTAAGTGTTATGTATGGTGCCCCAGAAGATCAGTATAAACATGTACAGTGTGGTGACGAAACCGTGTGCAATTGTGGATTGGTTCGTCTTGACAAAGCATTTGCTTCAAGGTTTAGGAAAACCACTAAAACCTAAACATGCCAACCCTTACCCACCTTAGTATTCATAATATTAATTAACTGTGTAAACATTATAGAAGGTGAATAAGAACATAAAATATAACAGCACAGCCATTGCATGACGACATATAATGGACCGGTCCAAGCGCCAGTCACGTTAATGACGAAAAAAATAGTAGGTTAAAGAAATAGCAAAACAAAATAATGGAAAAACATATAATCGGGACAAGAATATAAAATATTGCTGAACTTCAGATGTGCTTCAGGTTCGTATTTAAAAACGGTGGAAATGTCGGGTAATAACTCACATGGAGTTTTGATAACTCACCTCCTTTCACACCTTTCTCCAAATATAAGGTCTCATACAAGTGGGAAAAAACTGATAATTAGACACCACTTAGGAGCAATTTCAACATTTACTACTCGATCATACCCTTCTACACGACTTCGGCAAAATCATGACATCAACACCAACTTACTTCTAGCGCTTGAAGAAAACCGTATTAAAAAAACATGTTTTAATACTGTTATAAATAATAAGAATAATCTTGAAAATATAGGCGGTTTAAATTATGAACCACCTTGATTTTCTAACCATTTTCCATGGTGACTGAAAGCAACTTTTTAATTTTTCAATACATTACATTGCCGATTGGTTCTGATATCTTTGGTTTTCGTACTGCAGAAAGCGCAACGCCTTCGAGTTGTTCTAGTTGCTAGTTAGTCGGGTTAGGTTTTACATGTGGTGGAGTGAAGCTCAAGGTCAACTTGTAAAACATTTTTGTTTTTAAATGAAACTACATAATTCCTAGGTCATGAAAGATACAAATATCATTTTTTAAAGATATCATTTTAGAAGCTCCAAAAATGGTCTTAATTTATAAAGTTTTTTCAGAATTGGAATGTCAACATTATCCCGCCTGATCCGCTAGTACCCAGACCTTATATACTCTTTATTCTTTTTTTGGCAAATACTCTTCTAAGAGTTGATCTAGCTTTATATTTAAGCATTGATTCGTCTAGGGCAATATTGGCATGAAGAAGGACACATTCTCTAAACCTTCTTTTTAAAAGCTCTAAAAATTATCAAAATTAAAATTTAGAACAAAATTACTTTCAGGCAAAATAAAATTAGCAAGGAAATACCTCGTAGATACAACGTCACTTACTAAGCTTCCGCATCTTTGCGTCATATCGATCAGTTTCAAAGATAACTGTGATATAATTTGTGAACTCTGTATTTACGAAAGAAAAAACATAATAATTAAAATTAAATTATTGTAAAATTTTATTGTACTACCTTTGTTATGGTCTAGAGAAAGTAATGTAAAATAGTTGTATGTATGTATTGCGATGATTGTAATTCGGTATTTTACAAAATAAATATTCAATTGATTGCTATTAAACATTAGACTCCATTGATTCTTTAATTTATAATTTTTCTCCGGATATTGGTTTCTTAACTAAAGTACGTGGTTTGAAATTTTAAAACAAATTTGAATCTAAATAAAATAATGAAACGCACTTTATTTATTAATTAAATCTTAAAGAATTTTAATTAACGCAACGTGCACATTTAAAAGTACTTTAAAAAAATATTTCCGCTACAAGTTTTGTTTCCGTATTCAAAATGTTCATTATTACATTACAAACTAACCTTATCTACATTAACTGATGACGTAATTGATGCAACCTTATTCGATTTTGAACGATGACCTCGATGACCTGGGTTTTGTACGACGTTTTTTTAATTGTTGATAACCTTGATGCTTATTTTCCGTACTCTTCATATTTAGTTTCCATTAATGTTGCATTTATTAATTACTTCGTGTTATTGTACATTGGATTTATTTTTATTAATTTAATTATGCACCATCTTAACTGGACACCCTTAATCGTTGACTACTTAAAACGTTCTCCTCCCCACTTTCACTTAGTTTTTGTACGTACACCTTATATCGATGTATCCTTATACTGTACAATACATAAGTTTATCCTAATACTATACAATACCTTGGTTACAATTTCATATATTGACACGACTTTGCGATTACTGCATGTATGTATTTATTTGTTTTAAATTCCTTCTTACAAATGAATTCGATATTTACATATTTTAAAAATTACCAAAACTTAAATACTTCTAATTAACAAAATTTTTCTTCTTTTCCTCACTTGTGTATAGACTTCGCGTCAAAATTAAAGTGCCATTTTTATTTCATCAAAAGTATGATGCTTGAAATCTTCAAGCAACTACACTACATCACCATCATTTGTCAGTTATTTCGTTCTGTTGTAATTATTACCCTTGGTTGTAATTGTTTGTTGTTCATCGTTTATTGTCAATTTTGTTCATTTAATTGTCAACTTGATGTGACAATTATTTATAGAAACCCTGTACAATAGAGCAATTATATTTAGATACAATTAATGGTTTTTATTTTTGAATTGGTTTAGGCAAACATATGACTTCATAAAAAATACAATGAAATTATTTATGCTTTAAAATATTATCAAAACGGCGGAGTTTGCTGTATTTTGACAGTTACGATCAATTGGTATTATTGCTTAACAATGAACCTCATTTCAAATGGATGCGTATAGGAGTTAACAGATGCAGTTACCGAAGAGTGAACACACAAATTGGGCTAATGATGATTAGACTTTCTCGCTCTGATGAAACCTGTTACGACAGGTAACGAAACGTTAGTTACTACGGTTACCATTTTGACACGGTTCAGTCCCCGATGACGTTTTTTTTGTAACAATGACTTCGACCACGGAAGCCTCAATTCGTACAAAAATTATGCTTTTTAAAAAATTTTATTTAATCGTATGGTACATTTTAAATATTGTATGGTGATGTAAGTGTTATGTATGGTGCCCCAGAAGATCAGTATAAACCTGTACAGTGTGGTGACGAAACCGTGTGCAATTGTGGATTGGTTCGTCTTGACAAAGCATTTGCTTGAAGGTTTAGGAACACCACTAAAACCTAAACATGCCAAACCTTACCCACCGTAGCATTCATATGTATTAGTATGTGATTGTGTTTTGTGAAATTGTGTTGTACATTTTTTCCTAATTATCCGGGAGGATCTTGATGACCAGGTCCGGAAACCAAAGTGGTGATTCTCAGGAACAACATGTTTTTCCTTGTTGACCATGGAGTACTGTAAGGTACTGATCACCTTTCATATTTTAAAAAATGAAACTGATATTAAAATAATGTCGGAACTAAATAAAAATTAATGACAAACGTTTTTAAAAATATCGAAATCGGTTTAATATACAACTTTGTTCAAATTAACTACGAATTTCATTCTTAACTTTATTGCGCTGCATATTAAAATATACATTCGAGGCCATCAATTGCAATACTTTGTTATTATAGGATATTACATAATTAGGGCTGCTGTAAGCAGTAGTATTTACCATTGTGGACTCCGTAAAAAAGGAATGCCATAGTCACACGAGAATGAAAAATGTTTACAGTTTGAATTCTGTACTATAATTTTTCCACGCAAACAAATTATTTTTGTTATTGACTTGATAAAAAATGATTGTATTGAAAGAGAGTTTTTGAAACACATTTTTTTTTCTAACCGGGGAGAAGTTAGCCATAACTTTTAGCCATAGATTTGGCAAACTTTTAACACAGGACCAATGTATGAGAGAACGCTGTGTCACAATAGCCGTCGCTATATTTTCATTTTAATAATTGTTATTGACGTAAATAAGCATTGGTGAATACATTTAAACATATAAGAGCAGTTTATTTAAAAAAAAAATTAATCATTGATTTTGCAAGGCACCTAATTATGCTCTAGTCACCCATACAAGTACTGACCGCGCCCGACTTTGGTTAATTTCAGTGATCGGACGAGAACAGGTGCTTTCAACGTGGTAGGGCCGTTGTCTTATGCTCTAGTCTAATTACAGTTTTTTTCTAATTACTCCACAACTTATGCGACGGTTTCCAAACTGAAAATTTTAACACCCCTGTTTTTTACTTTTTCCAACGAATGAGAGTTAGTACGTTATGAAATACATTTAAACATAAAAGAGCAGTTTATTTAAATAAAAAAAAAATAATCATTGCTATCGAGAGGCGTCTCATTATGCTGTAGCCTAATTACAGTTTTTCTAATTTTCACATTTTTTGACAAGAAAAAGCAAAATTTAAAAGAAAGTCCCTCTCATTTAAAAAATAATTAATCATTTATATCAAAGCAACGTAGTCTAATATCAATTTTTCTAATTTTTCACTTCAAAGATCACTTTTAAGAAACTTTTTTTGCCGTCGTATTCTACACATATTTATATCACGAAACGTCGTAATAGCCGTGGTTTATTTAAAATTTTTCTTATTTTTCACTTCAAAGATCACTTAAAATAGTAGATTATTTTACTAGGAGTTAAATAATATCATTGTTGAGCTTAAAATTTTGCTGGTAAGGCGTTAGCCGCGACAGCAAATTAAGCGAAACAATTATATTTTTTAATTCCAAGTTAAATATATTATTTTTTCTTCAAGCGTTTATTGCCAATTTTCATGTGTTATTTTCAAATTTTCGAGATTCTCGAGTGCTATAGTGACGTTTTATTCTCGACGAATCAAGTTGGTACTTTACTGTACATTCAATATATGACATAACCGAGGAGGTACCAACCTCTAATTAGTTGTGAAAACAAAAGAACTGTTGTTTTTTAATGTTTAGACAGTAAAAAGCGTTTTTAGCGTCTGCCAGTAGTTCAATAATATGCCGTTTTATTGTCGCTTGAAGAAAAAACCTTTTTTCCCCACCATCGTGTTCTACACACATTTTGCATTAGAAAAAGCAAAATTTAGAAGGTAGTCTCCCTCATTTACAAAAAAATTAATTATTTATATCGCAAATCTAATTTCAGTTTTTTTCTAATTTTCCTTCAAAGATTACTTACAAGGTGACTTTCCAAATGCTTTAAAAATTTCCAAAGTGATTCTATTTATAAAAAAGGTGTCATCAATGAATTATCAAACTATCGACCTATTTCAATTTTATCCGTATTCTCAACAATAATAGGAAAAATTCTGGCAAAAAAAATTATAAAATTTTTAGAGAATAACAAGATAATCAACATGGCTTTAGGCGTAATAAATCGACAACTACTGCATTAGTTGAAATCTTGAATGTCATATATACTCAACTTGATTAAGGCAATGGCTTTATTCCTAGATTTATCGAAAGCATTCGATTGCGTAAATCATAAAATCCTTCTAGAAAAAATCGTTCGAGGAAATTGCTACAATGTCATAAAAAATTACCTAAAAAATCGGCAACAAGTTGTCAACTTAAATGGAAACGGGTCCGATATGATCATTATAACTGCGGGTATCCCACAAGGCAACGTTTTAGGCCCTCTTCTATTTTTTCTATACTGCAATGACATCAATGAATACATTCCTGGTTTAAGCTGTGCTTTTTTGTTGAGAAGGTAACCTTAATTCAATATAACAAAGAACAGAATCTCCTCTACCATGACGTTGTCAAAACCTTAAATATAACAAATGGATATTTCTGTACCAATAATCTTACTTTAAATACCAAAAAAATCAGTCACTATGGAATTTTACCCAAACTTATCAAATGGCATGGTATGTTAATTAAGCTGAATAATAATAGTATCCATCAAACTAAAACCTTTAAAATACTAGGGATTAACATAGATGCATCTTTATCATGGAAACTCATGTTGATTCAGTATGTAAAAAATGTGCTAGTTATTGTTTTGCTTTGAGGAAACTTAGTTGCGTTGTGAATAGAAACGTTTCAAAAATATTTTACTTTTCAAATGTTGAATCTATTCTACATCTCCTGGGGTAACTCAAGTACAGTAAATCGTGTATTTGTCATACAAAAACGAGCCATTATTTGTTTATTTAATTTAAAACATAGAGAATCATGTCCAAGTACCTTTGCAAACAATAGAATCCTTACGTTTCCTAGTATCATATTTTAGAAATGTTGAAATTTGTCAAAACAAACTTATTAGACTTTAAGAATCAGGCTAAATATCATGATTATATTACTAGATTTGGTTCCAATTTTTAATTTAATCTAATTTTTATTTTTCTAATTTTTCTTTTCGAAGATCACTTTTTAAAAACCTTTTTTTGACCGTCGGCGTCGTATTGTTCACACATTTTTGGATAAGATAAATCAGATATTTCATTTTAAAAAAATAATTAATCATTTAAATCACGAAGCGACGTATACGCCCTAGTCTATTTACAATTTTTCTAATTTTTCACTTCAAAGATCGCTTTTTAAAAACATTTTCACACCACAATCGTGTTCTACACACATTAGTGCATAAGAAAAAGCAAAATTTAAAAGAGAGCCCCCCTCATTTAAAAAAATTAATTAATCATTTATATCGCAAAGCTAAGTCTAAGCTGTAGTCTAATTTGAGTTTTCTAATTTTTCACTTCAAAGATCACTTTTTAAAAACATTTTCACACCACAATCGTGTTCTACACACATTTTTGCACAAGAAGAATCAAAATTTACAAGGCAGTCCCCCTCATTTACAAAAAAAAATTAATCATTTATATCTCAAAGCGACGCCTACGCCGTAGTCTAATTTCAGTTTTTCTAATTTTTCACTTCAAAGATTACTTTTCAAAACTTTTTTGACCGTCGTGTTCTACACACATTTTTGCATAAGAAAAAGCAAAAGTTAAAAGAGAGCCCCCCTCATTTAAAAAATTAATTAATCATTTATATCGCAAAGCTAAGTCTAAGCTGTAGTCTAATTTGAGTTTTCTAATTTTTCACTTCAAAGATCACTTTTTAAAAACATTTTTTTACCGTCGTGTTCTACACACATCTTTGCATAAGAAAAAGCAAAATTTAGAAGGCAGTACCCCTCATTTTAAAAAAATTAATAATTTTTCATTTCAAAGATCATTGTTTAAAAAAACTTTTATATTTCAGTAATTACTTATCGGATCAAAATAGTTTAAACAAAAGTTGTGTATAATTAAATTATAAACAACTTTTATTTGAAACAAAATGTTTAAAATGAATATTTTCTAAATATTTAAAAAATTCGAAAATCTGTGTAGGTTAACGGTTCTTTTGGCTACATAGAATATTAAAATGAAAATATAGCTACACGGCACTCTCTCATACAGCCCCCTCATTTAAAAAAAATTAATTAATCATTTATATCGCAAAGCTAAGTCTAAGCTGTAGTCTAATTTGAGTTTTCTAATTTTTCACTTCAAAGATCACTTTTTAAAAAACATTTTTTTTACCGTCGTGTTCTACACACATCTTTGCATAAGAAAAAGCAAAATTTAGAAGGCAGTACCCCTCATTTTAAAAAAATTAATAATTTTTCATTTCAAAGATCATTGTTTAAAAAAACTTTTATATTTCAGTAATTACTTATCGGATCAAAAAATAGTTTAAACAAAAGTTGTGTATAATTAAATTATAAACAACTTTTATTTGAAACAAAAATGTTTAAAATGAATATTTTTCTAAATATTTAAAACATTAGAAAATCTGTGTAGGTTAACAGTTCTTTTGGCTACATAGAATATTAAAATGTAAATATAGCGACACGGCACTCTCTCATACAGCACCCCTCATTTAAATAATTAATTAATCATTTATATCGCAAAGCTAAGTCTAAGCTGTAGTCTAATTTGAGTTTTCTAATTTTTCACTTCAAAGATCACTTTTAAAAACATTTTTTTACCGTCGTGTTCTACACACATCTTTGCATAAGAAAAAGCAAAATTTAGAAGGCAGTACCCCTCATTTTAAAAATTAATAATTTTTCATTTCAAAGATCATTGTTTAAAAAAAACTTTTATATTTCAGTAATTACTTATCGGATCAAAAATAGTTTAAACAAAAGTTGTGTATAATTAAATTATAAACAACTTTTATTTGAAACAAAAATGTTTAAAATGAATATTTTTCTAAATATTTAAAAATTCGAAAATCTGTGTAGGTTAACGGTTCTTTTGGCTACATAGAATATTAAAATGAAAATATAGCTACACGGCACTCTCTCATACAGCCCCTCATTTAAAAAATTAATTAATCATTTATATCGCAAAGCTAAGTCTAAGCTGTAGTCTAATTTGAGTTTTCTAATTTTTCACTTCAAAGATCACTTTTTAAAAAACATTTTTTTTACCGTCGTGTTCTACACACATCTTTGCATAAGAAAAGCAAAATTTAGAAGGCAGTACCCCTCATTTTAAAAAATTAATAATTTTTCATTTCAAAGATCACTGTTTAAAAAACTTTTATATTTCAGTACCTAATTACTTATCGGATCAAAAATAGTTTAAACAAAAGTTGTGTATAATTAAATTATAAACAACTTTTATTTGAAACAAAATGTTTAAAATGAATATTTTTCTAAATATTTAAAAATTCGAAAATCTGTGTAGGTTAACGGTTCTTTTGGCTACATAGAATATTAAAATGAAAATATAGCGACACGGCACTCTCTCATACATTGGTCCGGTGTTTGCAAAATCTATGGCTGAAAGTTATGGCCAACTTCTTCCCGGTCATTTTCTAAAAGTTTTAATTAAAAACTTTTTTGTAATATTGTTTTTTGAATGCGAAGTTTTCTGCGACTCGTAACAATTACGTTCGTATCGTATTGTTGCATAATATTTAGATGTTTCACTGTAATTGAAAGGGGCCGCTAGAATACAGAAAATACCAAGAATGCCAGCAACTGCACCACCCACTTTAGTTGACCTGCTTTTTTAACCATAATAATCAATACTGAGTACAAATCTATATTAATAATAGATCTACTGAGGCGTTTAATAAAACTATTATTAAATTTAGTAGGTTTGTGTAACATGCGGTATTTGTGTAAGGGGGCGGTGCCAAACGTTCCTAATCAAATATTTTTAACACTGAAAATTACTAAATTTCGAATTTTTTTATCTTTTTTACACTTACAACTGACATGTACATATAATCACTTAATCTCTTTTATATTTAGTGCTTTAAATTTAGTCAACCCACGCAATATATTGGCTAAAACCCTAGAGATAGTTGTTGTATTTAAAGTTTTATTTAATTAATAATTGTATCACAAATAAATGAGTAATTGTGGAATAATTTGTATTTTACAGTAACATATCCCCTCGATCTAACCAAAACACGGTTGCAAATACAGGGCGAAGCCCCAAACGCTCATGGATCGAAAGTACAATATAGGGGTATGTTCAAGACTGCTTTCGGAATTGCTAAGGAAGAAGGCGCTTTAAAACTATGGCAAGGAATAAGTGCTGGACTGGCCCGTCACATCATATATTCCGGCACTCGTATGGTAGCTTTCCAATTCATGAGGGACGATATTTTTAAAAAGAAACCCAACGAACACTTTTCTTTGTGGAAATCCGCTTTCTGCGGAATTTCAGCAGGCGCTTTTGCTCAATACATCTCAAGTCCAACTGATCTCTTGAAAGTACAACTTCAAATGGAAGGCAAACGGAAGCTTATGGGACTGCCGCCTAGGGTGCATAGTATGAGTGACGCGTTTAAGAAAGTGGTTAAATCGTCGGGGTACAGAGGCTTATGGAAGGGTTCGGTGCCTAACGTTCAACGTGCAGCTTTAGTCAACTTAGGAGATCTCACTACTTACGATTACGCTAAGAGGTTCATCTTAATGAACACCACTTGGAAAGACAATCATTTCGTGCATGTGCTTGCAAGTTTTTGCGCTGGATTCGTCGCAGCTTGTATGGGCACACCGGCTGACGTGATTAAGACGCGAGTTATGAATCAACCACTTGATAAAGATGGGCGGTAAGTTTACATTAAAAAAGGTTTAATCACTCATTGTTATAATTCTAGTGGTCTGCTCTACAAATCCTCAATTGACTGCTTAGTGAAAACGACGAGAGCTGAAGGGTTTGCCGCCTTATACAAAGGTTTTTTCCCCATCTGGCTTCGAATGGCACCGTGGTCGTTAACCTTTTGGTTGTCGTACGAAGAAGTAATGTTTACTATACGCACTAACAACCTGTAGTGCAAATTATATTTATTTTTACGCCTGTGATAAGATCCCAGAAAATTCTTATTTTTGTAGAATTTTTAAATAGTTCGTTTATTATGTACTTAGTTGTAAGTTTTTACAATTGTTTACACATATGTTTGAATCAATTGTGTGATGTTTTTTTGTGGAAATTTATTTAAATTGCACATCACATTCGTTAGTTTTAGTACTAGAAAAGCAGTAGTATGCAAGAACGTGCCACCTTTACAATAATGCCAAAATCGCTGATTCAAGTCCGTAGGTGTTCTTTTTTTTTGCTTAATTAGAAGTTTAATTTTTAAGGCTTGTTAAACTAGTTCAATTTGTTCGAACCGACTGTATACGCCTTTTAAGAGTTACCCTTAATTTGTGCATAGTGCGTTGTGTCATATATGTTTGCAAAACTAGGCCAAAAAAAGACTGTTTGAGATATGTATTGTTATTTCTTCGCATTATATTTATTTGACGCTCAAAGTATGCTTTACACTGTCATTACGTACAAACCTTGAAAACAAAGTGAAAGATTATATTTTATATGCATGTTATAAAATACAACAGATTCATAGTATTGAAATAAAAATTAATTTAGACGTAGTATAACTTGGGCTAGGTTTTAATACTGTTTTGGTTTGTATCAATTGTTTTACTTTAAATATATAATTCAAACAATTTTCGAACTATTCTCTTCCATATTAAATATTTTACGGGAAAGGATAAGAAAAATTGTAAAGAATCTTATTGCTTTGTTAGGATTAAATTACACTCTTCAACAGTATTATTTATTTTAAACAAGTACAAGTAACTTTAATTCGTATAAATACATCCGAGAGTTATACTCGTTATAATTTATATCAACCTGCCGACTAATAACTTCGAACTGATCAAATAAAAATGCATGACTCCCTTTTTGTACTTCTAAAAGAAGATCTAGAAGATAAACGGATACGGAGTTCTAGAAACGCCGCGATCATTCGAATTTATTCTAGTAACTCCAGTGGCGTAACACTGCCCCCTTCTTAAGACTGTTCTGCCTCAGAACAGCTTTCGGGTCTCGGCACCTATAGAATGGGTCGAGCGTTATCGGCAATCCTGCCCAATTTGACTGATAAAAAAAAACTGTCCACAGTCCTCCCATAAAGATTATGCGATTGATAATTGCAGACCTCGGAAAACAACCTCTAACATATTTCGAACAATCCTTCAGTCTAGACAATCTAAACCAAAACCGATTTTAGGCATTGTTATTTTCTTGATGTTATTAATCTCGATGTTCTTCTTCAAATCCCATAAAGTATTTCATAGGTCCTTGTGGATAGATTTCTGGTAGGACAGTTCCTTTGGAACCAAGTAGTAAATGAAGTTCGACCAACAGAAGATTGTTGTTTACAAAGCTCATCCTCCCGTTCAAACAATTTCTTAAAAACAACCACAATTATTTTGACATGCGCAGATATCAAACCACACATATGCAAGTAAATACTCTTGTGGTTAAAAGTTCTTGAGTGTGGAGTCGTAATTCCGAACCATGCCTTAGTCCTTGGTTTCGTATCTTATTCGATATTACTCTTGTCTGAATGGGATTGATGGTCACATCGTTGTTACCAGCATATGGAGTTACACGATCACAATGTATACTACTTTCGGATTTCTCTTCGGTGGTTTTTGGATATGGTAAAGACGTCATTAAATCTGTCCAAAATTTTGTACCAATCTTCCCATTCGCGTTGCAGCTTAGATCACAACCCACTCCTTCTTTGGGGATTGTGTAACCATACCAAATTGTCATGTATGTCATCCAACCTTTTCCGGAGTTATAAAGAACGGAGTTACTAATAGACAAACATTTTAACAAAAATCAGGGAGAGCACTTAAATTGAAGGAGTCAGTTTTATACATACAAAGTGGCCGTTTGATAATGTTGCCTATGATTCAATGACTCGTTCCCTCAGTTAGAGGTGAGAGATAAACAACCGTACCATCAAAAGGTTAAAAACATGCTGGTGGGCAGAGTGGTTACCGCCAGTATTGGTATCGAGACACATGTGACGCGTATTCACTACAAGAGGTTGCGTGCAAGGAGGGGTCATTAGTTCTCTACTGTAGTCGCTGTGATGGAGATGAACTACTGGATGACCTGAATACGACTAGGTACAATACGATTGCGTAACCATAACTGTGGAAGACCAGCATGAGACCATTATGGGGGAAAAATGCAGAACGCAATCAGAAAAACACTAGACTTGTGTATAAAACGGGCTGAGCGTGTATCTAAATAAAACCACCATTGTAACGTTTAAGAGAAAGTCCAAAACAACTAACACTATGGTGATGCCACAGAATGATTGACCTGGGCTATTATAAATGAAACAACTGGATCTACAAACGGGTCGTCCGACATCTGTCTGGTAGAGAGAAGAGTAGAGCAAAGCAAAAAAATCGAAACTAGCAAAAGTACAAACGCTGGCATTCCTGAACACCATTACCGGTGGAAATTAAGGACAAACAATAAAACAGAAATTTATACTACACAAGGAGACAGAGAATAAGCATCATTTCACACAGCACAGCGGCATTAAAAGCTCTGCAACACAATAGTCTGAAACAAAAAAATCACAAATAATTGGCGGAGAAGAATAAAATTTAACGTGCTTAGGTGCAAGGGCATAATAAAATATCAAGTAATGAAGAAGTAGATCAGCAAACCTAACTTAGCGCCGTTCTACCATTTATACCATCTCCTATGTACAGCTTTGGTCAAAATGAACTTTCCGAGAACGTTATTACCAACTGGGGAACAAAGCATATTAAAGAATCTGGAATGCAAATGTAATACTCAAAGAAATTTCCCAACCTGAGTAGAGAGTGTTTGCCGGTTAAGGAACCTCCTCCATATCGTATCTCGAAGTTTGCGGTATCAAAATAACAACCGAATAGATGGATAAAGTTTGGAAGGTTTTGAGAATGCAAAGAGGTGAAGAATCGATTTATTTGTCGTACGATTCAGTGCGTGGGTGCGTGCGTGCGTTCCTACGTGCGTGCGTGTGTGTGTGTGTGTGCTAATCGTGAACGAGCAGAGGACATTGAGTTTATTTAACTACTAGGTACTAAACAAAAGAAATAGAAAGAATCCAAAAACAATGATTGCAAAAGATACAGAACAAAATGCGTAGGTACTAAATACAAGATAATCAATCAATAGTACACCGCCAAAACTATAGAAGTCAAGCTTTCCAATTATTTAAGATACATCACAAAAGAAACAACTAAGAGTCGATAATCAAAGAAAGGCATTATTTGTGCAGCGGACTTGAAAAATAAAGGATGTCGGCAATACTTAAAAATCCTCAACTAACTCGATTTATCAACAATGAAGTTATTAAAACTTTTGAATACAAATGACAAAAATACTAAAATTGTTTCTATAGTACCTAGTCACCGAGTTGGTAGTGCGTTTCGGTGTGCTGGTACCTCGCGTGTCGTGATCGGTAGCGATGTTGGTTGCGGTGTACCGGTTTTCCGTTTCGACGGGTGGAATGCGGCCGGTTATCGATATAATGTCTTACGCGGGTATCCGTATCTTTGAAACAGCTCGTTCTAAGAGGGCTACTATCGTTGGTGACCTTCAAGGCCTGAATATGTCAGTGATGACTATGCTCCAACGGTGCCCTATGTGATCGACGACGAACGATCCTATGAGATCAACAGACACGACTTTCCATGAGTTGGTGTAATCTCGCGGTCGGATTGTAGTCGACTTCTGATTGGGCCCTCTATTTAATGGCGGCGCAGCTCTAGAGTACAACCGTAGTTCATCACAGGGATATCAAAATTTCTGTATGGCAAACGAGCAATGGTACAAACATAATCGCAGTAGTGCAAAGACCCACTTTTACCTGTACTGTCGGTGAAACTCCAGACTGTCTTGAAGAGCCAAACCATCGCATTCTACGCGTTTTCATGCTCTAACGCCGTCAGTCGCTGGTATTATAGTTTGGGTTCAGTTGATAAGATGGGTTTGAAGCTTTGACTTTTTGTTTCTCAGGTCTGATAGGCGGGTGCCCACTGCAATTTGCCTTTAATCTGCTTCGCCCGGTGTAACCACGTTAGCGCTTGGCTGTAGATCCGTAGCGTAAAGCGTTTATCTTTAGATACGGCCCTTATATTTTGATCGTCCTTACCGCTGCTAGGTTCACGTGACCGCGAGTTTCGTGCGGGTTTAGCTTAGCACTTGCGTACGTTGTGATACGTCAATATTTTTCTATTATAACGATTGACAACGAAAAGTCTGAGGTGCTAGGTTTGATAATCTCTTCGGCTATTAGTTTCTCCACTTCTTACGAGATAATTTGGTTCTTAGCCGGTGAGTACGGATATTCTGGCAATCGAATGAAAACGTCGCGTTTCAGCCGAATGGTGTACCTACTGGGAAATGATTGTACATCCGGTGGAGTTGCCATCGTTGACGAGTGCCGTAAATTAGAATTAGTAATGAATGCATCTATGCCCTAAGCCTAAGACGGTTTCTTCTTCGGCTAACCATTCTGGTTCGATGATGACGTCGCTGGATAGTTCGGAAACAACTAAGAATTGCATCACCGTGGTAAACTTTTGATTTAATTTTAGACGTCGACTTCGCCGGATATCCGCAGATTGGATTTTGTTGTGGTGGTTCGGACGATACCGCAATCAGTTGGTCGCCGGTTAGCGAGCGGATGCTGCGAAGTTGTGTGTCGACGCGGTATTTAGGAAGCCTTTTACTGGGCGTCTTTTGTGTGTCGATGGGGATGGTGGGCAGAGTTTGGTCGCCGGATAAGAGGTTGTTGGCCAGCGAGATGCATTGCCGGCCCCGTTTTTGTTTCTCGAATGACTAATTTTGGGACAGTTTTGGTGGAAGTGTTTCCGGAGCAATAGTGACAAGAGGTGGCAGAAGTCGTTGGTATTTTTGCGTCGCTGGTTTGAACGATTTGTAGCTCCAACAGCGGATTTTGAATTTGGTAAACTTCGTTTCTAACTTCATCGTCATCTGCAGTAACTCCAAGATTTAATTGGTTGACAGTCGATAAGATGTAATTGGAGGATAGCCGGGAGTTAGTTCAGTTGAATTGGTTGAGGTGGATTTTGCCGCGTTGCCGCGGAGGCATTTAGATATGAAGGCCTTCTTCTTCGTCGTTGTTAATTTTCGGGTTCTTTTTTGGTTTTGCGTTTTGAGTAATTCTCCAGAGAAGGTTGAATCAACTTCTTTATTTTGTATCGTGGGAATGAAACTTTTGTTTGGTCGAATTGGTGGTGAGTGCGGTTTGCTTTTGGTGGGCGCCAAGATGTATTTCTATTATCCTGGCCGGTTTTTGTGGTGGTGGTATTTTGTGTTTGCATGGTAGTTTCAACTGCTATAGTGGTACATAATATTGTGAGCTCGTTGTTTGTGGGTGAGCCCCACGTTTGGGCCCAAATTGATACCAAGACGGGCGGTGATTGCGTCGTTGGAGGTGCTTCTGCAGAGAAATGCTGCGTAACGGTGGGTCCGAGTAAAAGTCACGTCGTTGAGGATAAATGTATATATTGCGACGAATAAATAATAACATAAAATTGGTGTGTGCACCGAAGCCCCAATTCATGTTGTATTTTTATTCATGATTTACTTGGAATTCTTTTTACGTAACATGGTAAAGAAAATGTAAATCATAAATTTAAGGTTTTTTTTATTTTACAAAATATGGGCTTGAAGAAGTACAGAAAATTAACGTCAAGTTAAACATTTTATATTCTCGTAATTGTAAAACTAATGCAATTAAAAGAAGCACATTGTATTAATCATTTAAAAAAATAAACCACGTGCTCAAAATTTATAATCATGTTGACGCATATTAGTCACAAGTATACCTCAGGGAATTAATATCATTCAAAACAACGCATAGGTAATTAAGAAGGCACGTGCACAAAAATTAGGCATCAAACCTATAAAGTATCAATACAACACAATTCTTCATCTTAATTAATCAAATCAAATAAACGATAAATATCAGTCGTGGATCTTATGGTTTTGACTTATAATCTAAATCATTCCTTGATTATTTATTTAACGAATATAACACTTATTGCGTTGGTATAATTGTTGTTACTCATGTACAAACTCTAACAAAACCTTTAGTGCCTCCTATTCTTCAACGACTTTTTTACTGTAATCTAAGATATTGTGACTGACACAAGAATTGTTTTATATATATATATATATACTTTTTTTTGAAGATGATAGACCTTTAAAGAAAGCATATTTTTGGTTTTTTTCCTCCATTTTCTATTTTACTACTACAGTTTTTGCAGTTAGGTTAGGTTATCATTTTGTTTATTGTTTGGTTTTAAGAATTTTTGTAGCATTTCTTAGAATAGTATACATTTTCTTGGGAATTTTTATGGAATTTTTTTTCTCCAAAAATAGAAAAGTACGAACATAATTTTATATCTTTGTTAAGCTAATTATACAGACGAAAATAGCTTTGTTTTGATTACTTAAGACATACATAGTAAATTCCCTCATGTTTTGTAAAATACTTTTGGAAGTGTTTTGTTACGTAAATAATGACGCACGACGAAAGTATATTTAAACTATTTTGACGGACATTGATAGCCAGTTTTACAAAACCTACTTAGACAATGCTTAAGCTTAAGTACTGCTTAAAACTGAATATAATTGTGGAAAAGATAACAACAATTTAAGTATTACTTAAATTTAAGTGTTTTAATTTTAGGTTTTTTAAATGTTTCTTTTTGAAGTAATGTTAAAAATGAAAATATATGATTACAATTACGTATTTAACTGAAAATATACCTTTGCATGCGTAGTAAAATGATTAATTCTAGCTAAATTGCCAAAATATCACACTGTGCAGCAGTGCAAAAAGTATCTTAATTATTATTAAAGTGGATCAAAAACAATGCTTGTGTTATTTCTGAAAGTATGTAGTCACAGATGAACCGACCAACGATGAATTGACCACAATAAATGATCCCGATGATAAATTGCCCGCGTTGAACTGATTACGATGAAACGTCACAGACCGCTTTGACTATCATCTTCTTCTCCTTTCCAGAACACCACGTTTTTGTTATTTCAGTTTTATACATCCTTTCTTCTGGTTTCTGCTAAACTACTTCCCACTTCATGTTCTATCATCTGGGCTTATTGCTAAGTTTGGAGTCTATGTTTTGGTAGCTTTAATTTTTGCAAAAACTTAAAGATTTTCGTTAAAGAAGGTGGGAATGATTAACCAATAGGGTGTCCAAAAAATTTTTTGCTCTTTGTATGCCTAGATGTTTATATTTCAATTAAAAGATATTACTAGCAGCAAACCAGTAGTAGTTATCATTCAACCAGAGTTGTTTAACTGCTCCATGGCTGTCGTTGATGTCGCATCATAATAGAATCGGATTTTTGTTTCATAGTTACTGTGCTTTCGATGAGAATGACTAAGTGTCTATACGTCAGTTGCACAAATAATAAAAAGAACAAGGATAAATCGACAGTAGAGACATGTCGAAGCAATTTTTTGGTATATTTTGTTCATACATATTGCATGTAACATAGTAACTATCTGATAATACCCTAAAAATTTTATCTAAATAAAACCGCAAGAGACAAGACAAAAACCAGTGCCTTTAGGCATCGGTTTGTTAATCGGAGAAAGTTTCTTCTTAGATTTCTTCATAACAATAATTTAACAGATAGCAAAGAAAAAACAATAACGTAAATAACATCAAACAATAACAAAATATTTGAATGAGAAACTAACGATAATAAAATGAGAAGTGGTTGTCAGGTTCGGGGTCGGAATTATCCTCAAAAGGATTGGACTCGGAATACTAGTTTGTCATGTGTTGATTTTAAAGAACTATAACACAAGCAGTTTCCTGCTGGTCTGTTGGTTTCCTATAGTAACTGCTCTTACGAGTCTATACAAATAAATAAACGAGTCCGTTTTATCAAATCAAATCTTAGTAAAAACGATTTTTCTCAACTTTAAATAGTCTAATATTTCTATTCTGTAAACGTTTGTAAACGAATATTGCTTACAAAACGGTTATTTCGACAATATATCTATTGTGTAACTTTTTCTTACCGTTCATAAACATTTTATTAAATCGTTGGTGAACGAGATCTATTTAGTAATCGCTTGTTAACGTTTGGAGTTTGTTTGTGAGTTTTATGTAAAATTTATTACATGTATTGAACTCTTTTACAGCAAATTTTAGCGAACTAGACAGACAATAATAATAATAATAATATAATAATAATAATAATAATAATAATAATAATAATAATAAATTTGATTTAATGTGTTGATAGTTAAGTAATTTCTTGGAGTTTATTTCAGGGTTTTTAGAAGATAATTTTAGAACGCTTTGTAAGTCAAGTGATTTTTGATGAGCCTCCTCAAAAAAAACTAACTATTTGAATAAATTTAATATTTTATTTTGTATTTATTTGTATGGATGACCGCGTTGTTTTCCATTTTTTTTTAAAATTGTATGTTGTTATTGGGTGGTTTTGGCCTTTTCTCTGTTCTACTAAAATCCTATCAACAAAAACAAACATTTTTGATCAACGGTTTGTACTATTTCCTCTATAGAAAAATACTAAAGGGAGCTGACCTTGAAATTATTTGTCACAAGAGGTCAGGGCATAAAACAGGAAAATGAGGAAAATTACCTGAATAGTGCGCCAGGAATAATCTTTACTTTAACTGTGTGCGCGTTCTTCACAACTGAGATGGAGGAAACAAACTTGTAATTTACACATCCATTACCAGGGTAGGGGTTGTAAAATTAGGATACGCATAGTTGTAACTTTACATAGGCATTTGAAAAGCTACAATTTTTAGTGCTTGTTTTTTTATTACACTGAATCAAAGTTGTCAATGGTTTATTAATTACTATGAAACTGAAAAAAGTTGTAGTATCTGATGAACCGCAAGTATCTCAAAAAAACCAAATATATGTTTAAAACGTTTCATTTCGTACACATTGATTCATCAGTAGCAGCAATTTTGGGTTTTATTTGAGCTTGAGATTCAGCATGTTAAGTGAAGAGGTTAAGAAATTCCTATGTTTTTGCCGAAACTTTTCTTCTTGACTATTATCAATTTTTATGAAGACTCAAAAGTGTCCACATTTTTTTACTAGACCATGCTGGTACATTTATAAGTAAAAGTTGATGGCGTATATCTTCCTGTAGACAGTATCTATGTGTATGAATTACAATCAAAACTCTAAACTCTTCGATGTCATGCTAAAAACTATGCGCTTTTAATTTACCCTAGCTTGTCAATGTTTTGCCAATAAAATAAAACATAATACAAATAGTACACAGTGTTTCGACTCGATAAGTCCCTTAAAGTCTGAAAGATCAGGAAGCGCTATATATGATAATGTTATGCGATATCAGTACTCTCTCTTTTGCTTGACACCAATACCCACCTCCAAGCGAACGTCTCCCAAAGTTAATGACGCTTCAATTGGTCTAAAAGTCAAGCTCCTCTTTTTTATACTTACCTACGGCCTCCCTTAGTCAAGCTCTGCAGTATTTGTATTGTTCCCGACTATTAAGTTGCCGAGGGCTAGAGGGCACTACTTTCTCACGGACCTTGGCGGAAAGGCAAAACGCAAACACAAGTAAAATGAGTGCGAATTATGAATACTGCACAATACCGAGGTGAGTAAGCCAGATGAGCCAGAATTCTAATCGACACAACGCCGGACAACTTCAAGAACTCTGGGGGAACAGTAAGTTGCTGTCATTTAACCAAATGGAAAGAATAACCGACCATGACGAGAGTATAACAACACTAGTTCTAAGTATAGGAGGTTGATTAAATGGGGTGGACCAGAAAAAGTTTTTGTGCAAAAAGTGCCACTACACCACGATCTCTTAAAGATATTAAAAACAAACTGTAACGACTGTGAGTGTTAAAGTGCATATCATTATCAAAGCAATAAGTGTGTGTGTCACTTTATCAACACACGTGTGTTTCAAGCATTTAAAGTTATCGCTTTGATAACGCTTTGCACTTTAACACTCACAGTCGTTACAGTTAACTGTTGGCATTTCTTAGTTTGATACTATTCATGTTACACGAGATGTCGTTACACACACATTTTACATATTAAAGAACAAGAAAAAATAGATTAAAAATGATGCTACTGAAAGGATACAAAAAACAAAGGAAACAGGAAGGTCATACAAGAACAAGTAACCCCTCAACATGCACTTAAAATAAAAAAGAAGAGAAGAATAAAGAAACGATAGAGAAATCATAAAAGCAATCGTAATAAAAAGAAGAAAATACAATTGGAAACAAAATCAAAACAATATAAAACAAGCAGCAAAAAGGAGAGATTTTATAACGTCAAGTTTTTGTCGAATTCAAATTTAGCTTTAGACACAAATAAATGTAGAAAGATGTCCAACCTATAAGAGAAAGAGAGAGAGTAAGCGCCACCTGTTCGTATCTTCTTTAGTTGTTTTCTCTCATGAACAGAAATGAGAAAAGATACCAAATTCAATTCAAACAAATAAATTTAATATGAACGTCAACACAAGCTTAAGAAGACAACCCGGTTTCAAACAGATAAATATCAAATAGAGAAATATCACAGATAATTAGATAGGCAACTTACCCTACACGACTTAATTAAAGACTGAACGACTAGACCATTTAACTACTTGACGTACTTTGTCAATCGAAACGTGATTACACAAATAAATAAACGAACACATTAAATTAAACTAAACGGTTTGCCTTTTAAGCCGCAATCTCTTAATTACAAATGTGCTGATACCAAAGTGTTCCTTGACAACAATAAAAATATAAGAAACAAAGATCGCGGTATGTTAAATAATCTTGGACGCAAGGCGTTTGATGTATCTACAAAATTAAATCAAACGTGACTGATATACCTACTAGACAGTATACTCTGCCGCTTCGTTTCACATATAAATAATAACAGTCAGATGGTAAACACAAGACTGGTGAACTACCTAGGTGAAAACCAGAAGATCTCAAATCACCGATACGGAATTCGGAAGGGAAGGTCAACATAGCACGGCGTGCAAGAAGTTCCCGACACAACAAGATAAGTTTCATGAGGATGGAATGGGTTTGAATTATTTTGATTGCAATATGGGATAGAGTAGTTAATCCAGCGAAAAGAAAAAGAATGAGAGAATATCTGCTAAATGTTACAAAAAAAACTACCTTCATCAAATGACACAATAATATAACAAGGGTCTGTACTTGATCCGACGTTCTGAAATGTGTTTTACAGTGAAACACTAAAAGTAAATGATATCAAAACAAAAATCATAGCTGATGCTTTATTCAGGACAAGGTGTTTTTGCACTCCACCATCACTTTCGAAACTCCTACAAAGAAGGCCCACTCTGCTTGGGAAACAACTATAATTAAAAAATATAAGGAGTTACAACAACATTTAAAAATCATAGCTTACGCCCCGGTCTGGTTCTGATAGTTTGGGAAAGAAACAAACACTGATGATAAAAATATGTTTATAGGACCAACCCTATAGCCAAACAAAAACTAAAATTATAATTCTAACGCTATCCTATATAATCTAAAATTGAAGCTCAAGCTTAGATTCCAGCACTAAATAAACCCTTCCCGGGTGAGAAAATAATAAATCTTAGTTCGAGAAAGAACCTATGAGAAAGGACGAAACGCAGACCTACCAAGAACGCAGAGAAAAGTAAAATGTACGTACAAAATAATTGACTTGCGACATGTCTTTAAACAATTTATTTTCCAACTTAGTCTTGCACACACTGCTTTTATCTTGTTAAGCAATATTAATTTGTTTGGTAGCAAAACAAAGTTTAGACGTACAGATAACGTCAAAAGAAGAAATATTTTACATAATAGTTAAATTGGGCGTCATAAAAATTGCATGGTAACAAAATACCATAATTAAAAAATATGACGAACTTTACCATAAACTAATTGATTGAAATTTGCATTAAAACTTTAACTTAAAATTAGGTGAAACTTATAATAAAATTTTTTAAAATTAAACAATTTCTAGTTAATTTTGAAAACAACGTACTTATATTAATGAATTTTCCAATTTTTTTTTACTTTTTCAATGGATTTTCCAACTTGCTAACTAATCTCTGAAAGTATTTACTCTAGTATTTATACTTAAACCTATTTAACAAGTTCGCAGTTAGTAGCAGTTCATTTCGTAAAGTACCAGTGAACGTTAATTAACTTAAAGCCGTTTCTGTTGAGAAGTTTTTTTTTAATTTAACCAACATGAGTGGTATATTAGCGAAATTATTAAAGTTTTATGAAGTACTACAACCTACACTCTATTTCAGATTCAACTAAAATGAATAAAGCAATTGTTAAGTTTAAACAAACGGTACCAATTGTTTCTTGGCTTCCACAATATACAAAATTTGATGGAGTCAGTGACTTGATTAGTGGTATCACTGTTGGATTAACCATAATGCCGCAATCCATGGCTTACGCAGCTTTAGCAAACCTTCCACCACATTATGGCCTGTACTCTTCTTTTATGGGAGCGTTTATGTACGTAATGTTCGGAACTATTAAAGAAGCGTCGATTGGACCCACCAGCTTAATGGCACTGTTAACTTTATCATACACGAACGGCTTACCCATAGAGTTTGTTATACTATTAAGCTTCTTAGGAGGATGGGTGCAACTATTTATGGGTATTTTTAAATTAGGTAACCGTCTAATTAATTGACTAGTTGAGAAAGATCTTATGCAACTATTTTAGGTTTCTTGGTGGACTTTATATCGACACCCGCCATATCAGGATTTACTTCAGCGACTTCGTTTACGATCGTATTGGCTCAGCAAAGGATTATTCGGCATTAGATTCACCAGTGACAACGTATTTCATTACATCCAAAATTTTATTTGAAACTCCCGAAAATTCGATACTATGATCTAATTCTTGGATGTTGTTCTATAGTGATTTTACTAGTTTTCAAGGTAAGCAGATATCTATTTATATATACAAGCGCAAACATTGTTCAATGAGTAACATGCTTGTTTTTTTCCATGTTATTTTATTAAGATTATTTCAGTTCACAATTAGATCAAAACAATTTTTATCGAGAAAATGTTATGTCTTTATTTCTGGTTTCTACCCACTTCTTAATTTATATGTCTATCAAGAATACTTTCGCCAATTCTCAAAACTTAAACAGACATAATAAAAAAGTATCCATTGATACGTCGCCTATCGGTGTTTGAAAGTAATATTTTAAAAATCATACATATACAGGGTGGAAAATTCTGAAAATTTGCGAACATACCAAAAGTCGATGCGGGTCATTCAATCAAAATATTTTAAAGATGGTAGAACTTTCGGATTTACCGGAAGCATGTATCAACTTGCTTATTTTAAATGGGAAACCCTATATATTACTACATTTTTAGATTCTACGTCTAATTCTAGGCATATTTCATGTACAATGTCACATAACTTATCCACCGGTGTATCCAGGAGGCCAGCAAGGGGGGTGGGGAGGGGGTCGGTATTAAATTAGGATTAAAATTTTCTCGATTTAACTTTACTACAATTACCGGCTCATGTGATGGTCCTGTTACAGCGAATAATTTTCAAATGACGCCTTGAATTTTTAAAACTTTCTCTCTAAACACACATATCTATTAGCAAGAAGCATATTTTTGCACTTAGTACTCTAGATGTTGAAAATGTGCTACTTAATGATGGTGTTATGACTAGCGAGGATTTTCAACTCTTTCGTTAAGCTGAATCCACCGTAGGGTTAACATTAAACAAAAATCTGAAGGGTTCTGGTTCGATGAGATTATTCACCGGAATGACCAAAACGCACCAACAAAAATTATGCTTAAAACTGTGCTCAAGCACCTTAAACTATTTTGCTCCGACCTAGGTCTCGTGCTTAACTAGCACAATAAAACAATATAGCAGCACAACACAGAAAACGATAATTTTAATTATTTATTTAACAATTAGGTACTTTTGACACTCATGACCAAATTATTTACTCTGTCAAGATCAAAACTTTTTAAACTTCAACTTCAACTGACTGTCTAGGCACACGCCAACTTGCTCGTACTTTTAGAAATATTTATAAGTATATGGAATCCTCTAGATTTCCAACAACTTCCACAGATGGGTATCTGCTACCTACACCATGCACTTATCCTACCTACAACTTCAGAATGAAATTTTTGTTGATAACTAAAGATCAGTGTCGATATAAAATTCTTTATTTAAAACAGTGGGTGCTTACATTCTTCTTATTTCTTACAGACGAATTGGAAGTTTTCTGTCGTATCGTGCAAGTTCATTTAGAACTTTCTCAGGGAGTACAAGAATATCTTTGTGAATATTTAGCATAGCTAGATCATTTAGTCGATTCTTGCTGGTGGTATTTCTCAGGTAAGTCTTGAGACGTTGTAGAGTTGAAAAGACTAGTGGCAGTTGTAACGGGTAAAGTTGCTAATATTTTCCATAGTGTATGTACAGTTGGGAATATCTTTTATTGCATATCGTGAGCGCCTCTAATTCACTTTTCGGAACAGTTGGTGATGTAAGGCAAATTGCTGCTAGAGTCTTATTTCTCCAATTCCAGAATATGATTTAATATTTAGCAGGGCGGAGTAATAGCTAATCAATTTACGAGCATCGTCTTCTGCAGTCTTGTCGAATTCCGGATTGGCAGAAAGAAAACACATGAAACTTTGGAGAATGTCTTTGTGTTTCAATAATCTACTATGCAATTGATTGATGGTGGAGTCCAGAAATTGATTATAAATAGTGATGCGATAATATTCTTCTGGGTCATTTTCACCAATGTTGGATCGACGGATTTGTTTGCCAACTATTCTTGGCATTCTTACTTTGACTTCGAATTCGTCGCTTATGTTTTCAACATTTTTGAAAAGTGCAGAGAATTCCTCTGTTCCTCATAGACAGACTTTGGAGCGCTATTGAACTTCCCACTCATAGCTGCAGCTCCATCAAATCCTTGGTTTATTATGTTTTCAAGGTTCAAACCGAATTTCTTGAGTGACTCTATTGACGTATTAGCAATTCCCTTTCCAGTCATGTCCGTGATTGGTTCAAATTGTAAAAGGTTTTGCAGATTTCATTTGCATTGTTTACATAGCGCACACATATCCAGAGTTGATCTATGCCTGCAATATCGCTTGTTTTATCTGCTAGAACGGAGAAGTACTTCGACTCACTAACTTCAGCCACTATTTTTTTTAGTATTATATTATTGCACGTGGTGATTATTTCGTTCTAAATTACTGGACTTATGTAGGTAGCATTTTTCGCAGAATTCTCGAGATAGTTTTCTAGCGTTTTGTTGCCCGATTTATATCTGTATCTTAGCAGAGCTCTGAATTTCTCATAATTCTAATCTGGCTGATCCAAACATAAGAGACCAGAATCTCGGTGCCCCCTCAGCGCCAAACCTTCTCTACCGCAAAATATCACCGTTTCAATTATAGGAACCAGACTTTCTCGATTTTCTATTATTTGATTTTTAATTGATTTGTCGTGTAAAACATCAATAGTATCAATTTTGTTTACCTTTATAGTTCTCCAATTTTCGGCTTGATCAGCCGCTTGGTGATTCTTGTAGGTTTCAATTGCTTTTTCTAGTTTTGGAATGGCTCCTTGACTAGTTTACAAAGGGGTTGACTTCCTAGTCCACCGTATGAGATGTTGAATAATACGCAATATTTGCATAATGTGGCGTCATATCGTTTAGAATACGCTAGCCAAGAATATCTTTTAACCATGAAAACTGAAACTTCAGGTTTCGTTGCTCGCTTACAGGGAATTTATAATTCTCTTCTGGGCACCACAAACTTTCCATCAACTGACATCATTAATTATTAGTTGGCTGTGCTGGTGGCCGAGAATTCAATTCAAACATGCCGGTCCGCCTAAACTATTTAAAAAATCATTTGTTTCGTTTATTATTTATGGGGAATACAACAAAGTTTTGTCAAGAACATCTGAGACATTTACTGCCCGATACCCAAAAAAACGAAAACCACCACGAAGCGTAGTAAGAAAGATTATAGAAAACTTTCAATGTTATACAAACCGAATTTTGGACAAAATGTTTTGAATAGTTGATAATTCAAATTAGTTTTGGTCTGCAAACGCCAATTTGGACATAAAACATTAAATAAGTCAAAACGATTGAGGTGAGGTATGTGACATTGTACATGAAATATGCGTAGAATTAGACGTAGAATCTAAAAATGTAGTAATAATAGAGTGTTCCATTAAAAATAAGCAAGTTGATACATTTTTCCTGTAAAATCGGAAGTTCTGCCATCTTTAAAATATTTTGGTTGAATGACCCGCATCGACTTTGGTATGTTCGCTTTACAGAATTTGTCTACGTACACTTGTTCAATTAACAATCGCGGCTGTTACTGGTGGACCACTCTGTATACTTAGCACTTCAGGAAATTATTCAGAAATTTTGTTCAGAAAAAGTTTAACCGATACATGGTCACTTGATCTATAAAGTATTTTTGTAAAATCGCTCATCAATCCAATTTTTCTAACTTCTAGAATTTCAACAACATCAAGTGCAACAACCCGGTAGTCAAGAAAACTTTATGGTTCTTGTCGATAGGCAGAAATGCTCTTATAGTTCTATTATGTTCAATTCTCGCTTATTGCTTAGAGTACAAATTTGGCAAATCTCCTTTTACACTTTATGGTAAGTTTTATCCTACAAACAAAATGTTTTATAATAAAATTGGTATGATGTAGGTACCGTTCCGGCGGGAATACCGTCGATGCAGCTACCGCAATTTTCAAGTCAAATTGGTAACCAAACGGTGACTTTCGTTGAAATGGTACAAAAATTGGGAACTGGTATTGTTGTTATTCCAGTCGTTTCGGTGTTGTCTAACGTGGCGGTTGCTAAAGCATTCAGTAAGTATTTGCGATGTGATCGGCGATATTAAAGTTTCAGTACTTTGCAGCTTCTGGGAAACGAGTTGATTCCGCTCAAGAGATGGTGACTTTAGGGATCTGTAACATTATGGGGTCTTTTGTGCAGTCTATGCCAGTATGCGGCGCGTTTACAAGATCTGCTGTTGCAAACGCTAGCGGTGTCAGGACGCCTTTAGCTGGAATTTATGCGGGTACTTAGTCGTCAGTTTTCTTTATGGAAAAATTAATGGTTGAGTTACAGGTACTATTATACTTTTGGCCTTGTCGTTCTTAACTCCTTACTTTTATTATATTCCAAAGTCGACTTTGGCCGCTGTTTTGATTAGCGCCGTTATTTTTATGATAGACATAAAATTATTCCAAAACTTTGGTACAGAAATAGTAAGTGTTTTCCTCCAACACAATACATTTCTGTACAAAACGTAATTTTTCTAGAGTACGACTTATTTGTGTTGTTATTGACATTTTCCGTTAGCATAATATTTAGCGTGGAGCATGGTCTATTAGTTGGTGTAATAGTCAACCTCATTCCGATGATTAAGTTATGGACCAGACCAAAGATTGATTTTGCGATTAGTACAGTACGTTTTTAATTATTATCTCTTCAATGTACATTTTTACTGTTTTAGACCAGAGAAGGACAAACGTATCTGTTAGTAAAACCCGAACTGGGTCTTTATTACTCAGCTAGTGAGTATTTTGCTGTGGAAGCAACGAAAACAATCTCGTCGATTGAATTTGGGGTTCCTGTTGTTTTGACTTCAAAAACATACTTTACATTGACTACACATCAGCTCAGGTATGGTGTTGACCAACAACTTTTGTCTGAAGACTTCAACTAAGTTCTTTTTACAGTCTTTGACGTATTTACTGGCAGAGTTACAAAAAGATGACCGCTTGTTCTTATTTATGAACTTAAGTGAATCATGTCATTCTACATTATCAGATTTGATATCAGAATATGGGATAAAATGTTGTGAAAATGATGATGACATCTTCGAATCATTAATGGGTGTCAGTATAGCCATAGAAGACAGTGTTGAAACGAAACTGTTACCTCCAAAATAATTTAAATGACAATTTTTTTTAAGTTTATTTATTGTTATGTTAATAGGTAATATTAAGTATAAGAAAAAAATCTTATAATGATCTTAACAATTGTATTAAATACAATAACATTTCCAGAAAAAAAATTTTTTTAATCCTTTTCATTATAGTATCGGCCGTCAATTGATAAATTCAGATGATTTATGTTGTTATCGTGTTATCTCCATTATTGTTTAAACTATACAAATTAAGAGAATGTGCTTAAGGTACTAAATTTACTTAGTAAATATTTAGCGGGGTTTATAAATCTTTTGACGCAATTGTAAAGTAAATAAAGCTTCTATTAAAAACATTGATCTTCAGGTAAACTTTTGACGTCAAAAGTTTTCAGGGTTATATGATATAGTTTGATACCCGTGTGAGTTGTGTTTATTATTCGACTATTTTATGTGAGGTACGTAGATGGGGAAAGATAACAGCATACTAGGTAAAGCACAAGACACAACAAAAATTACTTTGTGAAACCTTACTGCTCATATGCTGACAAGTTCAAAATACCCCAGCAACCAACAAATCCTCATAGATCTCCTTACCTCTTACCTCCCAACTATTAAAAATTTCATCACCTAAACTAATCCTCTCTTTACTCCTCAATGGTCCTTACATCACAGAAACTTACAGAAAAATTTTCAATCCTTAACTGGAGTTCCAATGGTGTGCAATCCTAGGGATCAAATCTCATAAATTTTCTTGCCATGCACAACATTGACATTGCCTGCATTACTATATTACCGAAGTAGAAATGTTCAAAATTCTAGGACACCAAACACACAGAAATGATAGAAACGCCCAAATAGTTGCTAGAAAAGTAGCTATTCTCATCAACCAAAAAATTATCCCCAATATTAACAACCTAACCCATACAATCGGGTTATAATAAAATTAAATGATCAAAACCTTACACTTACATACAACCAAACTTGCTGAGGAAGATATAAGAACCATCTTTAACACAAATGAACCACTCCGAGTGATTGGTGCCCTCAACACTAACAACTAATTATGGGAATTCTGAACAAACTATTCCGAGAAAATCAGTATTGAAAACTATGCGGCAAAATACTCCTTTCAATTAACAGCTTCTGAGAAATATACCTACTATCCATATCGCAGCGATCATCAGCCAGACCCTACTAGAAAAAAACTTTGATAAACCAACATTCCAAACTGTAGTAGAAGAACTAGACTCTGACCCCTTGCTAGTAGTAATAACGTTTATCAGAACACTTTGACGGTCATTTTGCTATTAATAGGAATTCACTTTATTGACTTTCGGTAGAACATTTGCCTGTAGTTTAGGCAATTGAGGTTGCATCCGTGCATTCCTATAACGAGCACTTCATGTACAAACGTTTGTAACTATTTAGTAATTACCTATTATTGGATATAAAACCCAAAGAAAAGTTTTTACGAAACTGAGGAATAAGCACGCGACATTTTTCTTATGTCGTAAGTACTATTTCTTGCTGTATTTCTATTTTTGTAAAATCCTTCTTTTACCGCCATTTTTTAACGCGTTGTAGAACACCTGTCGGGATATGGATCAAGACAATTAAATACTTATATAAACAGCGAGGCCGTGAATCATGGTGGTTTACCAATCAAACTGATTCAGAACATGGTCGCTATAAAATTGATTTCTGATTCCGTTGTTGTCGAGGATATCATCAAAGATAATCGGTGACCTTCAGTTATTATTTTAGGCGGGTTTGACCATCCATGTCTGTACATATGGTTCCGTTTTCGCTGTCTACTTCTCTACGAGCCTACCTACATCTAATCGCAGACTACAAACAATTAGGTTAAGTGGAAGATGTTGCATGTTTTTTCTATTACTTTCATATTTTACGCGTGCACGTACCTGCAAACCGATGTAAATTTAACAACCTAACTGTTGCGCATTGTCAATTGATTGTTGAAATTTGAAAGATGTTTCGAAAATTTGTCTTATGTGATTGCGCCTTTGTACTGTTTTACATTTGCTGTCATATCCTACGTAATTTTTTACTTCAATTTTACCTCATTAATTGACACACGTATTGGTGTGTAGCACTTGGTATAGAATTCACTTAGATATTTGTCAAAGCGATGCAAACTTATACAGTGTCCACGCACTTTTCTAGTGGCGTAGTTATCAGTGCGACTAATAAATATTCCGGGGTTTTGCCTGTATTTTTAGGAGAACCAATCGTTCTATTGACTATTATCTTAATAATTTGTTTGTTTTGTTATATGATTAATTTCTCCAATCCTTTTTTTATTAACAATGGTAGAGTTGTTTAATCGTTCTTTTAGGAGATATAGGCCGATGAACAATAAAACAAACCTACTTAGTATTCAATTGTAGCAACGTTTTGAGAAGCTATTTTATTAAAAGTGTTCCCTTCATCAGGCTATCATGAATTTTAAATAAGTTTTTGTCACTTTTGAAACATACAAACATTTATTTGTTTTTAGTTATGATGTAAAATGTATAAATAAAGTCATCCAAAAGAGTTTTTTATTTATTAACTTAATTAAATAATTTTTATGAAATGTTATTTTATTAAAAGAACGGGTAAACATACAAGTACACCTGTTTTTGATTGTTTTACTTGTATGTGTACCCGGCGTTCTTCCTGATAAAATAACGTTTTATAAAAATTATTTAATTAAGATAATAAATAAAACCCACTTTGGATGACGTTATGTCGTTGTTTTTGAGGCTTAGTCGTTTTTCAAAATACGGTTTGTTTTGTGTTTCGGAAACTAGACTATTATTTATCTCTTCAGTGTAAAAGCCTTCGAACTAATTACTCGTAAGTATACCCACGATCTCTCTCCGACTAGCAGATGCGGGTCAGGTTTTCATCACTGACTAAATTTTATAGTTTGTTTACAAATAAATCGTAACAACACTACAGTACCAAGACTAATAAATGGGGTAAATAATTAGAAAGACTTCTAAGCCATTCTCAATGAATAGCTGATATGCCCAACCATTCTTAACAATAACAAAGACATAGATCTAGCAATATCCAATCAAACAACATCAATAGCTATTAGCGTGTATCGGGCAACGTTAGCTCGTAAAAGCAATAAAAAATCTAATCACCATTGCTTGCCTAGTAAAATCTTAACATTGATTAAAGAAAAGCCAAGTAAGGCGCAAATCGCGAAGAACTAGGAATCCTGAAACGAAACGACTCAAATACTTTTGTACTATGTAGATTATACAATAATGTATTCACCACAACATTACTGTGTGCACATTATGCTTTATTTCATAGTACAATTTCATACTCCATAATTGCTTGGGGCCACAGTCCTTCGTAGAAACGGATATTTAAACTTCAACGTCGTGCATTATAAGAGTAATTGCCGAAATACGTTCCAAAACTTCAAAATTTTAACAATGCCATGCATTTTTATATTGAACTGCTTGTGTTCTGCAAAAATCATCAGTATAGCTCCAGAAACAAAAAAAATATACGAATTCCCTTTTGTACAATTACTAAGACGCAAAATAATCCGGTATACTTTCTCAAAATTTTATAAATGTCTTCCCGAGAAATTACAAAAATTACCACACCAACTTTTCAAAATAATATTAAATTACTATTGGGTAGAAACGCATTTTATTCATATAATGAATTTTTAATTTTAAGTTGTTTACTTCTACATTTAGGACGCGTGCACATATTACAAACACAAATATTATTATTATTATTATAGTTAACACATCGCTTGCTTTAAAATTGTGCAGATTAGATTAATATAAAAAATTATTCTCGAAATACATAACAAAAGTCATATTGTCAAGTATACATAAAGTTTGTAAATTAATCAAAATAATGTAACCTTGTCATTATACGTCAAAATTTTTAATAAAAAATCTTTAAATAGGTCAGAAATTGTTCTTTTGACTATTTAAAAATTTTAATTTAGAAATGGAAGTTGCCCATTTTAAAAGAAGAAGAAAAAGACAACAATTAATAAACAACCAACGTACTCGTAAAAATACCAAATTATTTTGCCCGCCTAAGTCTTCGTCTTTTAATAACATATGCGACATGTTTTCGACTAATGATATTAAATTCAACAGTTATAGTACTAGTGACCTAGAAGAATGTCTATTTCGACAAGTATCTTGTGCAGAGATTTTAACAAGATTTAAAAAAAGGAAAGAACTGGCTAAAGTCAAATTTGATAAAGTTTCCGAACATCAAAATGAAAAGTTACTCCAGAAAATTGAAAAACCTAATAAAATATGTAAGAAAACGGGTGGGTCTTTGAATGTTGATTGTCAATTCTTTGAAGATCTCTTTCTAACAAAGACATATCATTGTAGTGAAGAAGCTCAAACAACCAGATTTATGGATATTATTAATGAATCAGATGAAATAAATTGTTTAAAAATGTATGAGGAATTTTCAAAAGTTGAAGGAATTTCCGTTTCTCCTTTGATCTACTTATCGAAGAATTTGTTATCTAAACCATTTCTTGTGCCATTTGTTTAATCACAAATAAAAACAATAACTAATGCGTGTTACTTTTACTAAGTCATATGCAATTTTTAAAAACGAAAATTATAAACAATTGTATTACAGAAGGAGTTTTCCCAGATTGTTTAAAAAACTTACATTGAAAACAATAATTTATTATACCAACATCAGTATGATTACAGAACTAAAAAGTCTACTACTGAAGCACTTTTATGCTTTCTTGATCAGTGTCGTGATGCGCTTAATAATGAAGAATACTTATTAGCTTTGACTTTAGATTTAAGTAAGGCGTTTGATTGTGTGTGCCCGGTATTACTGTTAGGTAAGCTATATTCCTATAACATTAAACCTATTGCCTGTAGAATGTTAATGTTTTACCTTACAAATAGACAACAATGTGTGAATGTAGGTGTGGATATATCAAATTTTAAATATAATAATGTAGGTGTTCCTCAAGGATCAATATTGAGACCTTTACTATTTATCGTTTTTATAAATGATTTTCCTCGAATCTAAACAATTATGGGTTAAAGCTGAAAACTGGTTTTATAACTACAAATTAAATCTTAATAATGACAAAACTGTAAAAACTATATTTAGTCTTAAGAATATTAATCAAACTACAGATTTTTCCAATAAATTAAATTTTTTGGGGTTTTTTCTTCTAAGCTACTATGGCATGACCACGGAAATTTGCTTTCAAAAATTAAATAAATCAATCTACTTATTAAAGAATTTAAATTGTTGCGTTTCTCAATTTATACTAATCAAATCATACTATGCATATTTTCATTACCATTTGGGGTCATTCTGTTATTAGGCATAGAATCTTTGCATTACAACGCAGAGTCCTTAGAATATATGTAATATTGGTTATTTATGCGGAAGATTGCAAAACACATTTTAAAAATATCAAAATACTTACATTTTCATGTTTATATATATACAAATGTCTACTCTATCTTAAGAAAAATGAGCATAATTTTGGAACCTACATGGATACCCATAATTACTTAACTAGAGCACGATAGGATGTCTACATTAAGTCAATTTGTTTAAGTCGATTACAAAATGGTGTTAATTACTGGGCAATTAAATTTTACAATGCTCTACCTTTGGATATTAGACAATTGCAATACGTTACTTTTAAAATAAAATAAAATGTGCCTTGCAAACAAATGCGTACTATTCTATAGAAAAATACCTAAATAACGTTAAGGAGAATTGTCTGCTCTAGGTACAAATAATTTATTATAATAGTAATTTTGACTTGTGTAAACCGTTTTAGGTAATCATAAATAAAACATTATTATTATTATTATTATAAAACTTTTATTTAGCTCATCAATGTTCAAAGGAAAGGAACACCAACTGCAGCGTCTATTTAAGCAAGTTTTTGGTGCAATTTTTGGTGTTTTTCTGTTCATCAATGTTCTTCTAAATTTTATCATCTGTTCCTACCACTTTGTCAATTAAAACACGACGTAAACAACAATGCATTTATTAACACAAAATTTAATTGTTAAAAATTTTAAATTTAAATAAATGTGCTGTAAAACTTTATTCGGATGTGCGCAAGAATTTCTATTTACATTAACCACGTGTTGCGCAGTTGGTAAACGTTATCGTGAATAAACAGTCTTTGGTGATGATTTCCCGGAGCTGTCCTTATTGACAAGGATCACCAATTATAAATCGCAGCACTGTTCAAAACATTTGATTCCTTCACAGCACTAATTATGTTGTCGTAGCCTTTAATTTTATTTTTCAATTTTATTATTATTGTTAATTTCAAAACACCAAATTTTAAATAGTAACGTATTCGTTTTATTTTACGTGAAACCTTTATTTGTGACACTTGCAGGGTCTATTTTAAGGAACGGAAAAACACCAAAAAACTATACTACGACACGTGTTTTAATAGCTAAGCTATCATCATCAGCAAACCGATACTTAATTTTAATGTTCTGATGTCACATTAATTTGCTTCATTGTCTAAATTCTTTTAAACAAAACCGACGTTCTTGTTCCGCGGACGTTTTAAGAAGCAGGATGCGTTTGTTTGGGCCTCCTTTGTAAATTTTTAAATGGTCTTTGGTTTTAATCGCTCGATTTTACCCCCATCTATTAAAACTACCGATATGAAACTTTTTTTATAGGTTACAAGCTTGTAATTTCAGATTAATTACTTCTGGATTAATTAATTTTTATGAATATTTTTTGTTGATTGATTTATTCTTCCTTATATTGCGGCCTTTTGTCGCAAAAATTGTTGCGCCGCAAAGATATTCCGTTCAACTCAACAACAGCTTAGCAAAACCTGTTTCCTTTCAACAGGAAGACAAGTGTAACCTGATCGGTAAGCAATTGCCATTGCTTGATTGGATGGATACCAAAGATTGAATATTGCAATTCCTTTCAACATACAGCAGAAAAAACTTGTATGCTTATGCTGTCGCCACTTCCATATATAGCTCATCAGATTCTATACCCCCCCTTCCAGATACTCCTTTCAGTGCATTAAAAAAATTAACCCGCATTGTAAAATACCACCATTTGAATTCTAACAACCTTCTAGTTCAAATCCTAATTAATTTAAAAAATATTGGTTTCATCAGATGCTGAGCCTTCAATGAAAGAAGTGCGGTAGTGAAAATGACGTTAAAAGCCCATGTTAGTTATTCCTGCCAACGTTTCGACCGATAAGCCCGGTTTCTATTTTTTGTAAAATCGCATGAGTGATTAATTGATGTTGAACAAAAGTTTGGAATCAGAAAACCTGAAGATAGCGACTCATTATAAATTCCCTCATTGTTTGAATGCCTTGATAAAGACTGCGTTAATCGGTCGAAACGTTGAGAAGATCAATATTATTGGAATTTAATTAATTTAATTCAGACATATAAGTTTGCAATATTTTTTCGTTTGTTACATTTTGTATTTTAACAAAATAATAATAAATAAAAAATAAAATGATATCCTTTCACATTTTCATTTGTTTTGAATGATATTCCAGTCGCAAGAAAAAACTTGTTGTTGTTGTTAAAGCTTCTCTCATACATGTAAGACTAATCTACACACATAAAATCGTGGCCCTGTTTGTCTGTGTGTGTGTGTCTGTTTGATCGTCTTCTCATCCGAAACCACTGAACCGATCTCGGAGATCTAGGCGCTAATCTTAGGGGTGGTCACAAGTTGACCTGACCTTTGACCTCTGACCTGGAGAGAGACCTCAAGTCTTTAATTTCAGGTTTTTTCTAAATTTGAGACCCACTTTCAAATGGGCTTGGTTAATAGTTCTTTTATATTAATCGTCGTCCCAGAATTTTTTTTTCTTCAACCAACTTCTAACAAAAACGGTTTTTTCCTATTTTTTGAATAGCTTTCTCCATTTGAGTACATTATATTTAATTACTGTCAGCACATATCATTTCTTTGATTTCAAGATAAAAATGATGTTGAAGGCACCTTTTTTCTCGATGTCTGCCCAGCAACTGTCATTTCCAGATCTCCGTGTAAACAGTCGAGGTACAGGCAGTAATTGTCATGGCAGTTGACATGGCAATTAGATATTTTCGGCCGTTTTAAATACTACAAAAAATTCATTTTCGGACTTCCGTCCAAAATCAATGATTTTGCTTCAATCAGAAACCAGCCAGAAACACCTTTTTTCTTACTCATGGCACTGAAATCAGTATAATCCTCATGCTGGAATACAATGAAGAATTTTATAGACCTTTTAAGAGCAAACATTTCAAAAAAACACGTAATTTAATATACGCCAAATGTTTTGACATATAGTACCTAATATTTAAAAAATTAAGTTTCAAAAATTCGACCATTTGTCGGCCCAAAAATCGTGTGTATCACGTGACCAGAAACTGTTTTTGCGAGTACTCGGACCATCCTTGCGCTTGCAAAAATCAGTTTCTGATGGCCAGTGATACAAATAACTATTTTTGTTAGGGGATCGTCCAGAGGTTGAAGGATAGATAGTTTTAAGATACCTTATCTTCTCTTATTTGGCCACTCTAAACATACATAAAAATGTATATTTTTATTTGTATTCATTTATGACGTGTTAGGTGTGAGTTAGGGTGAAATGCGGATATTGGGTAGGTAATCGGCCGTATGCTATTTTATAGTTTTTGTGATCCATTTAACAATCAATATTCTTTTAAATTATTTTCATATTTAATTCGGCTTTAGATTATAAAAATATATTTGGATCAAGTAATATTTTGAATGATTTAATGGTGGGTGTGTAGTAATCGTTTGTGTTGACAACAATAAACAAACAAATAATTGCAATGTGAAAGTGGTGAAACGTTTTTCCTAAATGTTATCAAGACATATTCGATGAAGCGGTTGTAGTGGCTGAAAATTTATTGCCTACGATAACAAAAAATAAATAGAAAATAGAATATGATGAATTCTACCAGTGTAGAAAAAACAGAAAAGTTGAAGGCGTTAACAAAGACAATTTACGATGATATTTGTCAGGGTTATCAAAAGGTTTTGTCCCAAATTCTTTATGGACAAAAATCTCAATGCTGAAAACATGTTTTAAACTTCGTGAAAATATTGACATTTCTAGGTAAAATACGTCACAAATGTCATCAAATTTATTGTAGGAATAATTCTTTGTAGGTAGGTATGGAAAAAAATTTACGTTTTTAAAGAGAAAATCGGAATTCTACAAGTTAACAACCAAAAATCACAAATTTCTTCATGAAAGCACTTGAAGACGTGATCCTATAGGAAAAAGTAATATTATTATTCGGAATATATGGGGCCTGTAGACGCGAAGAACTTGTCAAATTGACTCTTGATAATATTGAAGACAATAGTAAATTTGTTGTAGCCACCTTGCAAGACACAAAAAATATGCAGCTCTTTGACCTTCCGGTTTGCAAAATCGTCGGGCTATGGTCAATTTTAGAAAAGATAAATATACTATACTCAGTATACTATTGGCGCGGAGTAATAAACCTGTCAGAATGATCGAATCTCCCGTATTGCAGTGGCGTAGGTACCTGATACGTTTGGAAAATCATATTTTTAGTAGGTAAATATATTATAATAGTAAAATCTACCTTGATATGAATTATTATGTGGTTTCTTTTATTGTTTCAATCCTTACTTGTCCCCGCAAATTAATTATAATTGTAATAAATGTACTGACGATATCTGCATTACTATTTTATTTAATATTTATGTCATATATTATTTACTAGACAAAGCCAGCATGCTACGCATGCGTTAAGTCACAAAAATAAATTAGCTTCTAAAGAGCAGACAGTCATGAACAATAATTAGCACTTACATTAACATTCATCAGTTGAGTAATCAATATGAATGCAGAGTATGTACTCCATGTGAATTCATACAAATGAGTCGAGAGTATTCGGGTGTGCGCTCGCAACGAATCGAGAATAGGTGAGGACGCACAAACGACATAACATATTAATATAGAAGATATGGATGTAGTCCAAATAGAAATTATTTATTAAAAAATATTTAGAAGCGGATTTATTGGGTCGACCGCTTTAACGTAATACAACAAAGTTTATTTAGGTAAAATTGACTGTTTGGTTCGCATAACGCTCTCAGTTACGCGTGTGTGAGTCATCAAGTTCGTGCATACGAAGATTTTTGGGTGAAATTGAATCCTCTACAGTTAAACCATTCGAAAATTTGCAAAATTACAAATATTTTGATTTTTATTTGTGTTTTTACGTAATATGGTTCCGGAGTTATAAAATTACAGTATTCGTATAACAATGTAAAATTCCTTAAAAATTTTTTTTAAAATGATAAATTTTTTAAACATTATGTGATAGGGTCATAAAAGGAACGTTTTTTTTAAATAAATTTTTTTTATCTGTTATAATTTAGAAATTATGGCCGTTTTAGTTTTCGAATGAAATTTTGTCGGAAAAGTTTTTGCTTATAACTTTTGAAAACACGCGAGGTCTAACAAAACTGAAACGGCCAAAAATTGTATTTCTTTATCCGCGTATGATGCTTTTTGAATTTTGAAAATCGGTCCGTAAATAAGCGAGTTGTGGTCAACTTACGGCTCAATTTGTTTGAAATTTTTTGACTATTTTTAACATTTTTTTTAACCTCAAAGATGCCCTCGTACAAATAAAATCTAAATCGAAAAATAAAGACACATCTTTCGTAAACTCGAAACTTTTTTCGAAACGAAAATATCTTAAGCCGTTCTAATGTGAGACGAATTTGAAAAAAGGTTGATTTTCGTATAGATTTGAAAATGAATCAAGAGTAGGTGTGCGTTCACACTAACGACATAACATATTAATATAAGATATGTTATTTATTTTATTTGTATAGTAGATCACATTACAAATTTTACTTCTTACGTATTATATACCATTATTTTTGTATCTTGGTATAATACCCACATCTACGGCTATGATTCTCGTTTCGTCGGTACCTGCGCTGATGGCAACGTGTGTACACAGGTTAAACTATAGTTCTCAGACCCTAGATGGGTCTGCAAGAGCGGCAAGAGCTTTCACAAGAAAATAAAGAATTATTTCAAGCAATTATAATTTATTACTCCGCGCCAATAGTATACAGACTATAGACAAATTTGAAAAACCCTGAAAACTATACTGAGTAAACATTTCGGAGGTCGAGCGCTACTATGTGTGCAGGTAATGGTGGTGACCTTCTCTCATTATAACAATTTGGAGGTTGGAGGTTTTCAGCGGTAGCCGAACAATATGTGGAAGAGGTGGTCAGTAAGAAAATCATGTCGCCAATGAAAAAAAAAAACTTCGACCAAAACTGTGCTGGGAAATTAGTTTTGAAAACTGCACTTTCAAATTAGAATGTTCCCATTATGTTGTTAAATAAATAAATCATGTTCAAAATCATTGTAAATATTTCTGTGTTGTTAAAAATAACCGCCTTGATTGTTAAATTTTAACGACCATAGCCGTTATCGATCAAGTAACAGTTATGGAAACGATACAGATATGATCAAACAACAATAAAGGATCACGAAAAAAAATTAACTAGGACACAAGCATAGATAATAAAAGTACAACATATTCACAGAAAAAAGGAGTTTTCAACTATTAATCACGTGCCAACCTTATCATTTATAAAGCCAAATAATGTCCAAATTTACTTTAATTTGATTAATAATTGGTAGGAAAATAAACACACTTCGTATGCAAACAATTACAGCAAATAGTAGCGTCCTTAAGTATTTGTGCAAACACACAAACTTCTCTAACCCCATCAATAATAAATTAACATTTTTAGTTTTATGTAATCCACTTTACCCGCAAGTAAGCACTTCAAAATGTTTGCCACACTTACATCAAAATAATGTTAGTAATTTTTTCCGTTTACGGAGAAGAATTACATATGCCATTTCAAGAACAGGATGAAGATTTATTGCAAGTATTCACTCAGTTTGTACAGTACGATGTTATTGTGCATTTAGATAACTCAACCAAAGACGTTTTTAATCAGTTCATATTGCATATGAATGGTGGCTTTTAATATTTGTTTGTGTCCTCATTGCTTTTTTAAATTTTAGCTGTATTTTCATAATAAACTACGACGCCGAAGAAACTCAACCCCGTCCGCTTGGATATAAATTTATGAACATTATCTATCTTAAGAATATGTCAGAGTTTGAGCGATTTACCGATAATTACACAAACATTCAAAAGAATGACGTTATGTTTTTCTAAGCAGTGACGTTTCTTCGCACTGGCCAATAATCTGAAAATACCCAATCTTCATCAATCTTTGGGGATTTTTGTGTATAATTTGCCATCGAGGCAATTACATTATAAGTGTTTCTATTGCGGATTAAACTCGACGTATCAGCAAGAAGTTAGGAAATTTCTAAGAATACCCGACCGCCTTAAAAGCTACTCAAATTTTCAAGAACATGTTTTTAACATCGGGTATATGCCGTTTACGCCTTTCTTTTGGTGCAAGTAAGTTGAAATTTAAAAAGATTGTTTTGGAAAATTCGTACTTGTTGTAGTGCGCCACCTATAGATTGCACAGGTCCGAAGCTAATCTGTTACACCTTTTGAGCAAAAGCTAAATTTTCAGTATACGCTTGAAAGTTTTGAGAATCAAACCGGTACTAAGGGTACATGGCGAACTATGGTTGAAACAGTAGGTATCAATAACAAAAGAAAAAAAGTGAAACATTTTTGGAAACAATTTTCGAACTCAATAATTTTTGAATGACTTTAATTTGTATTGCAATGCAAATTTTGTGACAAGTACACTTAATTAGAAAATATTCTACCTGACGCCATTTGGGCCATTTTGGTCAGCATGTTGCTCTTGTGTTTTAAGCTTATGGCTCAATGCAACTGGATTAAAATGTTAGTTCTTAAGTTACAACTATTGTAGTAGACTGCAAATATGTTTTTCATACCAAACAAACGGTTTTCATGGGAAAATTGGGAAAGCTAACTTATTGTAGTGACATTATTTTCCTTTCTCCACCCTTGACATAAGCGACTCATAGGTTTGAGTTTTAATGTCAAATCCAAACATCTTGTTAGAAGATATAGAAAAGTTCACATTGCTAGTGAACAACTGTTCTCAAGTTCCACGACGGATCAACGATTTTATGGGGTATTTAACATTATACATAATAATATTTGTATGGTAAGCCAAATAAGTATACCAACAAAAGTCGCATTATGAAAAAAAGGTTTGTGGCCAATGATGATCAATATTTTCGGTTGTTAAAGTATTTTAGAGACATTGAATCATAGATCGGTATAGAACTTTCCCTTGATCGTATCACATTTAGTAACGTGCTTGATATTTTGTTTTTAAGAAACCCCATCACGTTTTGAAAATTTTCTTAGTAGTTTTTGAAATAACTAATGTTATAACTTTTAACTATAATTCATTTATTTTGACCATATTTCTCTTATAAATTCCAAAACTGTCCAAGAAAAAGTTTTTTTTGATAATTTTGAAAAGTATCAGTATTGTTCCATATTTGGTAATATTAGAAAGCCACGAATCTTTCAATGGCTGTCATGACCAAGGTTGGCAATCTCAATGCAACTCTGTTTTATCAATGCCACTCTTTGAAATTTGATGATGAAGATATTCAACCTACACTTGTTTTACCTTGGATTTTTTCTTCCATTATAATTTGATGAATTAGATAGTGTGTGCCGTAAATTTTCTAGATTCTGTGAAACCCTTCTTCATTTCGTACTCGATGAATCCAAAAATTCTTAAAATCTGCTGATATACCCACATCTCGAATGATATCAACTTTTCGTGCTTTTCTTAATACGTCTCAGCTCTATATAACAAAATAAAAAATTAATAACATTAAACCAGTTGCATTCTAATAATCCTCGTATAAACGCTTGTCGTACCTGTTCAATTATCCGTTGAACAGGCACCTTATAGTTTACGATGCATTTCAGACATTTCATTCTGTCTGTTTTAAAAAGGATATTCTTGATAAACGACCTTGATAATTGTTGTTATATATAAGTTATTTTTTTTAAATATTCATCGCCAGTCCAAACCTATTTTAGGCTGCAAACGCTGTGTTCTTCAACAACACAGTATCATCAGCACACTTCAAGTAATTTATTATTGATAATAAGTCGGTGGCAATTTGTAGTAGCGTATCGTGCTTTTGTTGAATTGGATTAAAATGATTTTGAATCGTCTGCAAAAGATTGTTCGATTGCAAACAAACAACCCAGAGAATCACTCGACAGCTGCTTCGTCTTTTTGAGACGTCTTAAGAGTGAGAGAACTCGAGTGTAAGTTTGCAATTTTACAAGATGCGGCTATCGACTTATTATCTCAAGCAAAGCAGCTTATTTCGATGTCCCACTTCAACACTGCCATTTCGACATCGCCCCTAACATTTTTAAATATATTTTTAAAAATATTTGGAGCACAACCCAGCGGTAGGACCGTCTGTTTAGTAATGTGACCACCTACGATGCAGTGTTTGAGTTTTAGTTAATGGCAAAGATTTCCTTAACCTCCCATCGTACGTTGGAAGGTACGTTAAGCCGGTTGTCATACTCAAATCTTTAGTAAAACCATTGCATTACATCACAGCTACTTCCAACATGGCTAACTATCGTAAAAGTGTAAGGTCAAAATCCCCTAAAATCTAGAGAGGGATGCTTTTAGAAAAAGTAACTAAACTGTCGATAGTAATTCTACCAATAACAGATCACAAAAACAACACCGAAGAGGAAAGTGGTGCGACATCTAAACAACGACTTCAAATTGCATGATATAAACTCGTAAGAGATTGTTTGCAGATGTTTCGACCTTTTGAAACAATTCAGGAGTACGAGAACTTGATTGTAAGTTTACAATAGTAAACTGTTGACAAGATACTCAAACGTAGGTGTACGCTTCTAGGCGGTTAGCTCCGAAATCACTTAGCTTGGAGGATATTCGGTTCCCGAAATCACTCAGACTTCAAATCACTTAGTTCCAGAACTGCTTACCTCCAAAACTGCTTAGTCCTTACATTTCTTAGCCTAGAGATCTTCTTAAAAACAAAAACCTAACCTAATCTAACCTTTTTGCACAGGAGAGGGAAACCTTTTATAGCCATTCTGGCACATAACACCAAGATACGGTGGGATTCTTTCTAAAAACGGGTGCTTAAACTACCTTCTACCATTCCCACCTTTACTTCCCCCACCCGGTAGGCACCTTCGAGCATTTCTTCGAATGGAGGGACCCTTTCATTTGTAATCTTTTACTTTTTTGTATTTGCTCGATCTTTTATTGCCTTTTTATAAATTTTTCTTCCAAACTCTTCCTGTAGTTTCGTCTTCATTACATTTAGTAAACACTTTTTGATTACTTCCCATTTTCTTCTCGTATTAGTCTCCTAAAGTACTCGATCCTCAACCTTTGCTTGTCTTTAACACCTGCATTATCAATTTTTCCTATCAAAACAAAAATCTAAAAACTGCACTAAAACCCGCAATTGGAACACTAGTTTCGTTAGTGTCATTCCTCTGATGCTAACATACTTCTAATTAACAATTCCATTTTGTTGACTTCTCTATGTTAATAATGATTATAGGTAAGCAGAGACGAGGTTGCCGTTATTATAGTTTCTAATGATAATAATTGTTTTAATTGAATGGTTTGTAAACATTTTCGTTGGTCTTTAATCTTGGTGATTTGGTATTCGCAACACTCTTCTCAGTAGCAATTCTATCACTGATTTACAACTTGCAGTCCACTGTACAAAACAAACAATCTTCTGGACTTAGTTTTCAGATTTTTTATATGTGATAGTTATTAAAAAAACATGTAGATGTGGATTTGACGTTATAGTTATTTATTGGACTTTAGAGAATGTATGCACTGTAATACAATAATTATTTTGATTCATGTTTTGTCAAAACGCTATTTCCAACTTAAAAAATATATAAGTGTTTGCTGTGAGTTTCTCCTTGACTCACTCTGATCGTTCATCAATGGCAAGTATACCATTGAATAAAAATCTAATTTAATTACACTTGATGTATATGAAAAATAATCTTTAAAAACATTAATCTTTACAAAAAAATACGACTCAGATAAACAGAGAATTATAGATAAAATAGTCCCAAGTTGGGCGGCATCTCACTTTGTTTAGTTATTTTTTTATTGTAACTTTAGAATAATTTTTTGTGCCTACGTAATTACTGTTTAATAGGTCCACAATAGAAGCTTGATTTTGGACTTGGAGGAGTGTCACAATCACCCGAGCGCAGCTACCTCACCGACCTAACTCGAGCAATTCATTCTGAAGTATATGCGATACTATTTCAATGTCACGTATCGGATACTTGGGGTTCTTGGCAACAGGTTTTGAAGCCATTTAGTTTTTCATTGTGGATATGCATTTTGTTCACGTTCGCTTGTATCCTGATTTTACTCTACATATTTGCCAGATTCTGTAAAATTAGACACTGCTAAACACATAGAGGTTGTTGCTTTCTTTATTTATTTTAGGTCAAACGTATGTATTGGTGTATTTCAGATAATGGTTCGTGGCATATTCGAGCAACCTTTGCGTTTTCTACCAATTCATAACATGACCAAGCGCTTAGTGTTTATGATTTGGTTATACACTTGCATAATATTGATAACAGCTTATAAAAGTAAGGTAGTGTCTATGATGATATCCTCGGACAATCAAGAATTCAGTTCTATTGAAGATCTATTGAATCACGGTTACACTTTTCATGTAATACTCACTTAATTGTATAACACAAAACTGTAATAATCTTTAGGTTAGTTCTCAAGATTGGTCGCTTCTGAGGAGCAGTGGGAAGCTACTGCCAAATCGGATCGAACAATCCAAAAATTTTGAAAAAATACGTAATGATCTTCCTACTTGTGATGCTGTAGAAAAATGATAGATAATAAAGTTGTCTACATTGATGAGCGAAGTCACATGTTGTATAAGGTCTGAATTTCAATTTTCAATTTCACTAATAAAATTCTTATTTGCTTTAGGTGACACACTGTCCGGTTTACATAAACCACAAACCTCCTCTTAGATTGTGTTTGATTGGCAAAGAAGTTTGTCCAAGTTATCATGTATGGACGTTGCAACTTGGAGCGGGGTATAGACATCGCTTTTTCTAATATTATTGAAAATTTACACTCTGCAGGGATATTACCTTATTGGTACTAACTCCATTATTACATTGACGAATTTGGTAATGAGTTGTTCTTTAGGTACAAATTGCTTTAGAAGATGTATCACCTAAAACTGGAAAAGACCAAGACGCAAGTAGTGCTAAAGCATTAACTTTAGCTACCATTGCGCCATCAACATTTGTGTTAGGGTTTGGCTTAACAATTAGTGCCATCATCTTCTTAGCAGAACTTATGTATCACCATTCCGAAAAATTGTAGAGTTTTTTGAATCGTTTCACGTTTTAGTTCTAACATTGAATGCATTCAAAATAAGCACCACCCGGTTATTATGTTTTAATGTTTACACTCGACTAGAATCTACAATCTTCGTGAATTACAATCAGAATAAATTACTAAAAACATATTGCGACGGTTTGAAAATATCCGCAAACAAAAAATATTAATTTTAGCAATCTGACTCTTTAATAAATTGTTCAGGGTCAAATTTAGGTCCGTTTTAATTAAAAGTGAATATAAACTTAACAAGTTTAATCAAACAAAAAAATTATACATAAACAAATAAATTTTTTAAATCTAGAAATGCATTATTATGCTTACACGGATGATGAAATTGAATTTTAAACATTATTTCATTTTGAGCGAATGCAGTGGCGGCTTGTCCATATGGTCATTTGGTCAATGACCTCCCAAAAATTTTGACAATATATAAAAAAATATTCATTATTACGTGTTTTATTAAAATAGGTAATTAAGTCGCAAGTACAATAACTTAAAATTTATCGGCCGTCGTTCGTAATTCATCCTCTTCAACCTTGGGCTGGCGGTGCGAATTGTCCTCATTGAATTAGATCTACCCGGAAAACTCGAAAACGTGCAGCGCCCGAATAAACGCGAACGTCCGAAACAATAATCAATTTTGGGTCATGAGCCGAGTCCGGCAGTTTACGTTGACTTCGTATAGGTGTACAACTACGCTCGATTTTTGATTCGATTTTCGCGTGTTTTAAATCAATTTAAGAATTTATATTGATATGTTTTACTGTTGTTGTGTTGTTTTGTAAAAATACTATTTTTGATTCGCGTGTACATGCGCTATAATAGAAAATGTCGGTAGTGCAGAAAATTAAACAACTAAAAAGTGCTAACAAACTTAATTTTACAAAATTAGTTGAGTTCAAGGCAAATGGTCGTCCTTTGCCAGAACTAAGTTTACGACAAACTAGCAAAGACAAAAATAAAGATGTTCATCGAAACTTTCGGAAGGTAATGTACGATTTAGCTAACTGGATATGTGGTTGTGAATTATCAAATGTATTTTACTGTTTTGTTTGTTTATTATTTTCTAAAGACTCGTCAGACTCGCTATAGTGCAAATCCGGTGTAAGAAATTTAAAACATTTAAAAGAGAAAATAAAAAAAACATGCTTCGTCTGCAGAACACCATAGGAAATGTTGATATTCGTACACAGCTAGACAATGCTTACAGAAAATCCCTTAGAGATTTTATTGAGAATGTTTCGAAAAATCGCTATATTTGGAACAGAATTGTAGATTGTATAAAATTTTGCGGTGCATTTGAGTTATTTATATATTTTTAAGTATGCCTATTTTTTAAATTAATTTTTGACCTCCCAGTATGATTGACCACGAGCCGCCACTGAGCGAATGCAATTTAGAATACATTCACTGGCTAACCTTATTGTAATATGCCGATGAAGATCGTTTTACCGACTACATGTTCAGTCCTTTAGATTCAACCACAGACTCTTTCTCAATTTTTAGTTTAACGTCCCAACTTTTATAACACGGGTACATTTGTCCTTTCAATATTTTTTTTCATTCAATTTCGTTGCAGTTTACAGGTTTATTACTCATCTTTTGCTTACTCAATTGTTTTTACAACCCTAGAGTTAATAATTTTATCGTGTTCCGTCTACTCGTCGCCAGACTAGTATGCACTTTTTATCACGTATACATTAAGAATTTTAATCAACACTTCTTTTGTCAAACAAATATGAGTTTATAAACAATACTTCTATTATGTACTTCATGAGAATCTATACGCCTACAAACTTTTTATTGCAACTAAATAAAATGTTATTTACATGAAATAATTTTAATTGTTTCTGAAATCTTATTTTATTTTATATCCTAATTTTACTTCAATTTGGATAAAAATATTTACTATAAATCTAAATAAACATTCTTTAATTAAAAAATATTTTATTTAAAATACTATTTCAGCGCATCTTTACTCTCCTGTAATGCTGAGGCAAACCTATTTAGCAACTTAAAAGTTTTTAAGTTATATATATATATATATGTATTCGATAGGATTGTGTTTTTACTATTACTTATTTGTGTGTTTTATCATATTCTTTTTAAAATCATAAACTGTAGTTGAGTTAACGGTTGTGTTATTTAATTTGTTCCAATTTTCAAATGTGCGATCCATTAAAAAGTTTTGTCGGAAAGATGTCTTAAATTTTTCTTTTTGAGTTTGAAATTGTGCCCTCGTAGTCGGGAGTCGGATTGTAATTCCATGAATTCTGAAGTATCTCCTGGCCATTGATTGTGCGTTATTCTAAACACTTAAATTAAATCTGCTCTGTTATAGCAATTGCCCAATTCACAAAAAAATTGCAAAACTTTTAATCGTTCACAATAAGGCTTATATTTACAATCAACAGGCCACCTTGTCACTGCATGTTGTACTCGATCAATTAAACGTACATCTTTGAGGTAATGAGGTCTCCAAACTGGCACAGCATACTCTAAATGGGGTCCTAATATACAGTTTAAAGATTCTCGAACATAATTCTGGACTTGGTTTGAAAAACTATTTTAACTGAATGTAAAACCGCAAAGCCTTTTTTAGCAGCTTTAGCACTCTGATTGCTCCAAGTTAGCTTGTTTTCAACAAGTACACCCAAGTCGTTTTAACATGTAACCTCAGCTATGTTACAGTTTCCAAGCCGATATATCTATTTAGGGTTGTTGTAGCCCATATACAACACAGAACATTTTTCACGGTTTAGGCAAAGAGACCACTGGTTACTCCACTCAGTTACAAGATTTAATCGATTTGCAATTGATTATTGAATTTTGAAGCGGTAAACATTTTAATGTCATCTGCATAAGCTGAAAAATTGCATTTTAACATAGTTAGTAGGTCAGCTGTGTAAAGAACAAACATTAATGGACCAAGTACCGAGCCTTGAGGCACGCCACTTGTAACTCGTTTCTTTCCGATAGTGCAGAATCTACTCTAAAACATGCAAACATTCTTGATGACAAAAACGCTTTAATCCAGTTTAACCCATTATGACCTAGCGTTGCATATATGCAACGCTTATAACTGCCTGTAATTTTCTTGATTTTTTATCGTATTTCAAGTTATGAACGACAGATGGCACCGTAAATGTTTCATTGAAAGACGTGTTAACCGAAATATAATCGTGAGTGTCGTTATTTCTTTTGTTAAATGAAGTCTTGTGTACATAAAAACGTGGTAATCATTTCATCGTTATGGAATGTGATATAAGATTCGTGTAAGTACATTTACGCTTTTGTTTTATTATTTATTTAGATTTATAGCATGGATCATCCTTGGTAAGCATTCTTTATAGTGTTGGTTGTTAGCATAATAAGTTATTTAGCACGTGTGGTTTTTTATTTTGACTGCTCCTAAATGTTGCATATATGCAACGCTAGGCTCTTATACTGCCATGTAACTTCGTCGTATTGTTTTAGTGGTGGACTGACCCTTCAAGAAGCTATGGAAATTGCTTTCCGTGATGATACTGACCAAGTTTTTATTGAACCGCCTGAAAGTAGTGTTCTTACCGATGAAGATTCAGGACAGGAAGATGAAGGTGGAACGATTGACAACTTGAGCGGGAACCTACTTCGAGCTAATGTAGAAGTAAAACAACAGAGGGGTACCGAATTACAACTAAGAAAGATGCGGAAAATTTATTGCAAGGCAATGTAGATATTTTCGAAAGCAATGTTGGATCTAAACGTCAAAAGATAAATCTAAAAACTGATATAAAATGGATCAAAGGTGATTTGGAATTTCCTAATAATAAGCAATTTCCAGTAGCCAACTATAATGCATATCGTGAGTTGTCTGAAGTGGACGTTTTTGAACTGTTTTTGATGACGCAGTCATCGAATTATTGGTGAGAGAAACCAGAAAATATGCTCTATTCAAAAATTGCTCTGATCCACGTGTCACAAAAGAAGAAATGCGATGTTTTATTGCTATTTTGATAGTTACAGGATACGATTCTAAACCTGGCAAAAGATATTATTGGGATTCAAACGATGACATGAAAAATATCTTGGTCAGCAAGGCCATGAGGCGAGATCGATTTGTTCAAATACTTCGTTTTCTCCACTGTGCCGATAATAATCATATTGATAAATTTGACAAATTTTACAAACTCCGACCTCTAATGAAAATTTTAAAATCAAAATTTTTAAGCAATTTTATTCCAAAACAAACTCTAGATTTTGATGAGTCCATGGTGCGATATTATGGCAAGCACGGATGCAAGCAATTTATTCGAGGTAAGCCAATCCGCTTTGGCTTCAAAATTTGGTCGTTAAATACCACAGATGGATATTTGGTAAATTTTGAGGGTTACCAAGGCAAAAGTAACCAATCAAATGGAGAATACGAGTCAGTGTTTGGGAAATGCACTGCGCCATTTCTTGTTATGTTGGATGAGTTGCCACGACCTGAGTTACCATATAAATTCTATTTGGACAACCTTTTCACTTCTTTCGATTTGCTGCATTATTTGAGAATGAAAGGTTATTACTGTACAGGTACAATTCGAGAAAATCGTTTGCCGCATAACTGTCCACTAAACAAAAAGAAAAGCATGAAATCCAAACCTTGAGGTTTTAACGACTCGGTCATTGATTCTGACCATGGCATTATCGTGGTACAATGGAAGGATAATAATGTAGTAACAACAATATCAACATCCTCCGGCGTAAATCCTATGGGTCATGTAAAAGATATAGTAAGACACAAAAGTCATACGTAAGAATTGAGCGCCCAATTATCATTGGGGAGTATAATGCAAACATGGGAGGTACTGATCTTATGGATCAAAATGTGTCGACCTACAGAATTGGAATTAGAACAAAGAAATGGTGGTGGTGTCTATTTTCGTGGCTTCTGGACGTATCAATAAATAATGCATGGATTATATGTAAAAATGCCAAAAACAAGTCAAAGTCTCAGCTCGAATTTCGTAGAGATATTGCTATCAGTTATTTGAATATGTATGGCACTGAGGCAAAGGGACCAGGAAGACCACCAACTGCTAAACGAAGTCTATCTGGAAATAAAGTGCCAGACAATGTTAGATATGATGACCGCAGTCATCTGCTCATGTACATACCAGACAAAAAAAGGAAAAGATGTGCCGGTGAAGGATGTGATTCTATTACTCGTACTATGTGTAAGAAATGCGGTGTAGGAATATGTTTAGATTGTAATGTTATATTTCACACAATTACTTATTGAATACATTTTTGAAAATAATTCTTACTTCGTTTATGTTGCACCTTATTAACCTAGTGTTGCATATATGCAACAAAGACTTTTGACTGTTTTTCAAAACTAAGTCCTAAAACCGCCTGAAAATAGAATAAAACATTATTACTGAACCTAAATATATCCTCTAATTTAGTAACTTGCAGAAAAAAGAGATCAAAAAATTCAGGTCATAATGGGTTAAGACAAGTCCTCGAATGCCAAATCTTTCAAGTTTATATAGCAATAAAGAATGCGACACCCTATCAAATGTTTTACTGAAATCTAGATAAACGATATCGACGGTATTTCCTGTATCTAGCAACTTGGTCCATTTGTTACACGAAGTAAGTAAATTTGTAACTGCAGATCGGCCAGGTATAAACCCATGTATGTTGGTTTACTGGTATGACTTTTTTATTTTGTAAAATTTGAATAATTGTCTAACTAAAACTTTTTTCAAAAGTTTACACGTAGTGGATGTTAGACTAATAGGCCGGTAGTTATCTGCTATACGTTTATCTCCCTTTTTATATATTGGTGTAACAATGGCTTCAAGCCATTGTGTTGGCAACTTGCCACTTATTAACAACGTTTGAAAAATTCTGCATAGAGGAGCAAGCAAACTTTGGGAGCATAGCCTACTGGTTTTGCATTGAGGTCATCAGGACCAGGCGCAGAGTTGACAGGCAGTTTATTAATTTCGTTAAAGACAATTTTTTCAGTAATAAAAATATTTGAAAAGGTGTCAGAATATGTAACATAAGG
>JALBCR010002488.1:0-12500 GCA_030710515.1 Abscondita cerata | reverse complement strand
CTCAATTAAGGCGATTGTTAAAAAAACCAAAAATGTAACCATTCAAAATACCTAATATAATGTAACCAACAAATTTGCCCAAACTTAATACACTGCTTGACAAGATAATTAATTAAAAACTTTATTGTACAAAAATTCGTTTGATATGCAAAACTCTGTTTTAAAGGATTGCCTAACAAACAAATTTAACAAACGTATTTGATTTTAAATGAAACTACTGACCCTCTTAAAGATTAAAAATTCATCTCTCCACACAATCTGCAGAGAGTGCGATTGTCTTTCAAAATGAACCAAAATATTTACCATATGTTAGTTCGTAAATTATAAAAAACGTTATTGAAATCCCAACTCAATAATAAGTTGTAGGTTTCTATAACTTCTAAATGATTAACTGTGTCATCCATTATTTTATTTATGTAATTAAAATCTGTAATAAGTACTTCCTACAGCTTCTAATAAGATGTACAATAAAATTATTATTTCAGTTTCTTATTTATAATTTATTTAAATAATCGATGTTTTATCGACAATTCAAGTTTATTGACAACTTAACTTATATTGCGAATATTATTTAAAAACAACACCAGATAAAATATTTATTAAATCAGATATTTTTTAACATGAGATCAACATGTTGTGGAGTCTGTATTCTTTTATACTTTTACTGTCTTATAAGGTTAAACTATTTTAATGGATGAAAAATTCAAGGAGAATATTACATTACAAGATTTAGACCAATTATTTCTTAACTCATCGGACTTCACAAAATTACAATCTTCACCATTCAATAAATTTAATTTACTAACTTCCAAAATCATTTATGAAACTCAAGGAACATTTAGTTTCTTTAATGTATATTCTACAAACATCAAAATCTCAAATCCAAAAATTCCAAATTTATACTCTTTACCTAAAATACATAAAACCAACCATCCTATTAGACCAATAGTTAATTACAAATCTTCACCAACATACTTTATTTCTAAATTTCTATCCCGCGTTATATCAAAAGAAATTAATTTCAAACCATCTTATTCTATCAAAAAAAAAAATACAATTAAATTAGTAGAAAATTTGCCTAAACCGAGAATCATTCTAAGGAAGAGTGTAAGACGTTTACAAAAAAAACATTTTATTATTACTGTAGTGGTTCTAACAAAAATCAAAAAGAAACATTACAACGATAACGCATAAGATTCTTTTGTAACATGTAGGCGAACACATAACAATAATGCTAAGTATCTCGAGATGTACACGTTTGACAAATGCAATTTATCACATTGAAATTTTTGAATTATACATTAAACATCATAGTCTTCAAACTTTATTCACAATGCAAGAGTTTATATTGAATAAAGTAAAAGATGTTAACTCCCATAATCTGAACCTTGAATGATTCTGTAATGATGTTCAATCAGCTTCAGATGACGAATATAAAAAATTTGAAGGAAGCAATTAAATATGTTTTAAGATATACTAAAAACTTATTGTTACACGACCTGTACTATACTTACTAATTTTCTAATTGATGAAATTAAAAATACGACTTCGTGAATAATCAAAATATACATATTTTATATTTATATTAACGTGAATGTAAATAAAGTATTTCCAATATAGATCATACGGGTCTTAATATTTTTTCAACGTGTATAGTTTAGTTAATTTAATTTTTAAATGAAACTACTAATTCTATGAAACAACTGGACAATGTTTAACTTCATCATTACGTTTTTAATTATACAATTTGCATATATTTAAATCTATTAAGAAGTTGGCGGAATCTAAAGTGTTAGGTACTAAAAAATTTTTAATAAAAATGTTGAATTAATAATTTTGTAAACTATTAAGATGTGAAATTGATTTTTGTGTAATCATTGTGTATAAGTTTGTACAAAAATTAAAATTGTTTAAACTAATAAGACTGTTTTTGCATAAATACACTTGAATAGTTTTTACCTAATACACTTGAATAGTTTTTACCTAAGACTTTTTCGATAACAGGTATATAATCATTGGTTGATTTCTTCAACACTGCAGCATCTTCTTTTGACGAATAAAAAAAGATTTATTTAGTTAAATATACTCATAAATCGTTTATTCGTTTGCTAGAAAAATAGTTACAATAATGAATCGTATTCAAACGTATTTAATTTAATTTTAAATGAAACTACTAATTCTATGAAACAACTGGACAATGTTTAACTTCATCATTACGTTTTTAATTATACAATTTGCATATATTTAAATCTATTAAGAAGTTGGCGGAATCTAAAGTGTTAGGTAATAAGTAATTTATTTTATTTTAAAAACCAGAACTTAAATGAAAATGGCACTTAATAAGAAAACAAACAAACGTATGTGTTAGTTCAATTTTTATTGAATTAAATTTCATTTTTGTATTAATTTCTTCAACACTGAAGCATCTTCTTTTGAAACTATTAAGAAATTTGAAAAAATGTTAATCTTTTTATACGCATTAGAAAAATTTGAATGTAACTACTTGAGTAGGTTTAAACGTCTTTTCTATAAAAATTTGAAGCCCTAATAAATTATTGATCAGTTAGTTTTTTTCACTACATCTTAATTGATTTTAATTACCTACTTGCAATGGAGTGAACCGTTCTAGAAATAATGCAAAGTTTATTTTGAACATTAAATAAAATTTAAAAAATTAAATAGTTGTCATGTATACTCAATGTATTACCAAACATCCGGTATGATGGAAATATTTGAAATCAAAAATAGGTAATTAATAATTTTGTAAACTATTAAGATATGAAATTGATTTTTGTGTAATCATTGTGTATAAGTTTGTACAAAAATTAAAATTGTTTAAACTAATAAGACTGTTTTTGCATAAATACACTTGAATAGTTTTTACCTAATACACTTGAATAGTTTTTACCTAAGATCTTTTTCGATAACAGGTATATAATCATTGGTTGATTTCTTCAACACTGCAGCATCTTCTTTTTGACGAATAAAAAAAGATTTATTTAGTTAAATATACTCATAAATCGTTTATTCGTTTGCTAGAAAAATAGTTACAATAATGAATCGTATTCAAACGTATTTAATTTAATTTTTAAATGAAACTACTAATTCTATGAAACAACTGGACAATGTTTAACTTCATCATTACGTTTTTAATTATACAATTTGCATATATTTAAATCTATTAAGAAGTTGGCGGAATCTAAAGTGTTAGGTAATAAGTAATTTATTTTATTTTAAAAAACCAGAACTTAAATGAAAATGGCACTTAATAAGAAAACAAACAAACGTATGTGTTAGTTCAATTTTTATTGAATTAAATTTCATTTTTGTATTAATTTCTTCAACACTGAAGCATCTTCTTTTGAAACTATTAAGAAATTTGAAAAAATGTTAATCTTTTTATACGCATTAGAAAAATTTGAATGTAACTACTTGAGTAGGTTTAAACGTCTTTTCTATAAAAATTTGAAGCCCTAATAAATTATTGATCAGTTAGTTTTTTCACTACATCTTAATTGATTTTAATTACCTACTTGCAATGGAGTGAACCGTTCTAGAAATAATGCAAAGTTTATTTTGAACATTAAATAAAATTTAAAAAATTAAATAGTTGTCATGTATACTCAATGTATTACCAAACATCCGGTATGATGGAAATATTTGAAATCAAAAATAGGTAATTAATAATTTTGTAAACTATTAAGATATGAAATTGATTTTTGTGTAATCATTGTGTATAAGTTTGTACAAAAATTAAAATTGTTTAAACTAATAAGACTGTTTTTGCATAAATACACTTGAATAGTTTTTACCTAATACACTTGAATAGTTTTTACCTAAGATCTTTTTCGATAACAGGTATATAATCATTGGTTGATTTCTTCAACACTGCAGCATCTTCTTTTTGACGAATAAAAAAAGATTTATTTAGTTAAATATACTCATAAATCGTTTATTCGTTTGCTAGAAAAATAGTTACAATAATGAATCGTATTCAAACGTATTTAATTTAATTTTTAAATGAAACTACTAATTCTATGAAACAACTGGACAATGTTTAACTTCATCATTACGTTTTTAATTATACAATTTGCATATATTTAAATCTATTAAGAAGTTGGCGGAATCTAAAGTGTTAGGTAATAAGTAATTTATTTTATTTTAAAAAAACCAGAACTTAAATGAAAATGGCACTTAATAAGAAAACAAACAAACGTATGTGTTAGTTCAATTTTTTATTGAATTAAATTTCATTTTTGTATTAATTTCTTCAACACTGAAGCATCTTCTTTTGAAACTATTAAGAAATTTGAAAAAATGTTAATCTTTTTATACGCATTAGAAAAATTTGAATGTAACTACTTGAGTAGGTTTAAACGTCTTTTCTATAAAAATTTGAAGCCCTAATAAATTATTGATCAGTTAGTTTTTTCACTACATCTTAATTGATTTTAATTACCTACTTGCAATGGAGTGAACCGTTCTAGAAATAATGCAAAGTTTATTTTGAACATTAAATAAAATTTAAAAAATTAAATAGTTGTCATGTATACTCAATGTATTACCAAACATCCGGTATGATGGAAATATTTGAAATCAAAAATAGGTAATTAATAATTTTGTAAACTATTAAGATGTGAAATTGATTTTTGTGTAATCATTGTGTATAAGTTTGTACAAAAATTAAAATTGTTTAAACTAATAAGACTGTTTTTGCATAAATACACTTGAATAGTTTTTACCTAAGATCTTTTTCGATAACAGGTATATAATCATTGGTTGATTTCTTCAACACTGCAGCATCTTCTTTTTGACGAATAAAAAAGATTTATTTAGTTAAATATACTCATAAATCGTTTATTCGTTTGCTAGAAAAATAGTTACAATAATGAATCGTATTCAAACGTATTTAATTTAATTTTTAAATGAAACTACTAATTCTATGAAACAACTGGACAATGTTTAACTTCATCATTACGTTTTTAATTATACAATTTGCATATATTTAAATCTATTAAGAAGTTGGCGGAATCTAAAGTGTTAGGTAATAAGTAATTTATTTTATTTTAAAAAAACCAGAACTTAAATGAAAATGGCACTTAATAAGAAAACAAACAAACGTATGTGTTAGTTCAATTTTTATTGAATTAAATTTCATTTTTTGTATTAATTTCTTCAACACTGAAGCATCTTCTTTTGAAACTATTAAGAAATTTGAAAAAATGTTAATCTTTTTATACGCATTAGAAAAATTTGAATGTAACTACTTGAGTAGGTTTAAACGTCTTTTCTATAAAAATTTGAAGCCCTAATAAATTATTGATCATTTAGTTTTTTCACTACATCTTAATTGATTTTAATTACCTACTTGCAATGGAGTGAACCGTTCTAGAAATAATGCAAAGTTTATTTTGAACATTAAATAAAATTTAAAAAATTAAATAGTTGTCATGTATACTCAATGTATTACCAAACATCCGGTATGATGGAAATATTTGAAATCAAAAATAGGTAATTAATAATTTTGTAAACTATTAAGATGTGAAATTGATTTTTGTGTAATCATTGTGTATAAGTTTGTACAAAAATTAAAATTGTTTAAACTAATAAGACTGTTTTTGCATAAATACACTTGAATAGTTTTTACCTAAGATCTATTTCGATAACAGGTATATTTGCAAAAATATAATTTTAAAACATGTAGAAAGTTGTTTGTCGAATTTTAAATAGAGGATTTCAAATAAAATCATTCGTTATAACATTAAAAAAAAAATAAAAAAATTGTTAATTATAAACGTTGCAATGAAAATAAAGAAATCATTCGTTAACATTGAAATGAAATTGGTTAAATAAATAAAAACGCAAAACAATTATAAACTTTTAATGAAATTAAATAAAACGTCAAGATAGTGTTAAAAATAATTTTTTAAGTTGTGTCTAATGGTTGGATTCAAGGTAATTAGTTGAAAAACAATTTCTATTCTTAATATGTTTTTCACTTTGTTAACAATACATATCAATTAATTAAAATGTAAAAAGTAAGATAATCTTATATCGAAAATAGATTTTTTTTAAATCAAAATACCGAAAATCTATCAAACACGAAAAACATTTAATGTTCTCATTTCAATTGGATTCAAGGTAATTAGTTGCAAAAACATATTACAAATATTGATTTGGAAATTTTTAATTACTTCGTTATTTGAAGACGTCAATGGAAAATACGACCTCTTCTAAAAAAAAAAGCATATTAAGAATAGAAATTGTTTTTCAACTAATTACCTTGAATCCAACCATTAGTACATTACAACTTAAAAAATTATTTTTAACACTATCTTGACGTTTTATTTAATTTCATTAAAAGTTTATAATTGTTTTGCGTTTTTATTTATTTAACCAATTTCATTTCAATGTTAACGAATGATTTCTTTATTTTCATTGCAACGTTTATAATTAACAATTTTTTTTTATTTTTTAATGTTATAACGAATGATTTTATTTGAAATCCTCTATTTAAAATTCGACAAACAACTTTCTACATGTTTTAAAATTATATTTTTGCAAATATACCTGTTATCGAAAAAGATCTTAGGTAAAAACTATTCAAGTGTATTTATGCAAAAACAGTCTTATTAGTTTAAACAATTTTAATTTTTGTACAAACTTATACACAATGATTACACAAAAATCAATTTCACATCTTAATAGTTTACAAAATTATTAATTACCTATTTTTGATTTCAAATATTTCCATCATACCGGATGTTTGGTAATACATTGAGTATACATGACAACTATTTAATTTTTAAATTTTATTTAATGTTCAAAATAAACTTTGCATTATTTCTAGAACGGTTCACTCCATTGCAAGTAGGTAATTAAAATCAATTAAGATGTAGTGTAAAAAACTAATGATCAATAATTTATTAGGGCTTCAAATTTTATAGAAAAGACGTTTAAACTACTCAAGTAGTTACATTCAAATTTTTCTAATGCGTATAAAAAGATTAACATTTTTCAAATTTCTTAATAGTTTCAAAAGAAGATGCTTCAGTGTTGAAGAAATTAATACAAAATGAAATTTAATTCAATAAAAAAATTGAACTAACACATACGTTTGTTTGTTTTCTTATTAAGTGCCATTTTCATTTAAGTTCTGGTTTTTTTAAAATAAAATAAATTACTTATTACCTAACACTTTAGATTCCGCCAACTTCTTAATAGATTTAAATATATGCAAATTGTATAATTAAAAAGTAATGATGAAGTTAAACATTGTCAGTTGTTTATAGAATTAGTAGTTTATTTAAAATTAATTATAGTTTGATAGATTTTTGTATTTTTAAAGAATAAAGATTTATGGTATATTTATAATAATTTTTTTTTAAAAAGTAGTGTTGAAAATAATGTTTATTGTTATGAATTTTTTTTTAAAAAAAAGGGTAGTTGTTTGGGTGTTTTTGTTTGTGTTTTTTTTTGTGTTTTTTTGAAATTTTTTTTTTTTTTTTTAATTTTTTTTTTTTTGTAAAATTATAAAAGATTCAAAAATTATTTTTTAATAGTTTACAAATTATTAATTCAACATTTTTATTAAAAATTTTTTAGTACCTAACACTTTAGATTCCGCCAACTTCTTAATAGATTTAAATATATGCAAATTGTATAATTAAAAACGTAATGATGAAGTTAAACATTGTCCAGTTGTTTCATAGAATTAGTAGTTTCATTTAAAAATTAAATTAACTAAACTATACACGTTGAAAAAATATTAAGACCCGTATGATCTATATTGGAAATACTTTATTTACATTCACGTTAATATAAATATAAAATATGTATATTTTGATTATTCACGAAGTCGTATTTTTAATTTCATCAATTAGAAAATTAGTAAGTATAGTACAGGTCGTGTAACAATAAGTTTTTAGTATATCTTAAAACATATTTAATTGCTTCCTTCAAATTTTTTATATTCGTCATCTGAAGCTGATTGAACATCATTACAGAATCATTCAAGGTTCAGATTATGGGAGTTAACATCTTTTACTTTATTCAATATAAACTCTTGCATTGTGAATAAAGTTTGAAGACTATGATGTTTAATGTATAATTCAAAAATTTCAATGTGATAAATTGCATTTGTCAAACGTGTACATCTCGAGATACTTAGCATTATTGTTATGTGTTCGCCTACATGTTACAAAAGAATCTTATGCGTTATCGTTGTAATGTTTCTTTTTGATTTTTGTTAGAACCACTACAGTAATAATAAAATGTTTTTTTTGTAAACGTCTTACACTCTTCCTTAGAATGATTCTCGGTTTAGGCAAATTTTCTACTAATTTAATTGTATTTTTTTTTTTTGATAGAATAAGATGGTTTGAAATTAATTTCTTTTGATATAACGCGGGATAGAAATTTAGAAATAAAGTATGTTGGTGAAGATTTGTAATTAACTATTGGTCTAATAGGATGGTTGGTTTTATGTATTTTAGGTAAAGAGTATAAATTTGGAATTTTTGGATTTGAGATTTTGATGTTTGTAGAATATACATTAAAGAAACTAAATGTTCCTTGAGTTTCATAAATGATTTTGGAAGTTAGTAAATTAAATTTATTGAATGGTGAAGATTGTAATTTTGTGAAGTCCGATGAGTTAAGAAATAATTGGTCTAAATCTTGTAATGTAATATTCTCCTTGAATTTTTCATCCATTAAAATAGTTTAACCTTATAAGACAGTAAAAGTATAAAAAGAATACAGACTCCACAACATGTTGATCTCATGTTAAAAAATATCTGATTTAATAAATATTTTATCTGGTGTTGTTTTTAAATAATATTCGCAATATAAGTTAAGTTGTCAATAAACTTGAATTGTCGATAAAACATCGATTATTTAAATAAATTATAAATAAGAAACTGAAATAATAATTTTATTGTACATCTTATTAGAAGCTGTAGGAAGTACTTATTACAGATTTTAATTACATAAATAAAATAATGGATGACACAGTTAATCATTTAGAAGTTATAGAAACCTACAACTTATTATTGAGTTGGGATTTCAATAACGTTTTTATAATTTACGAACTAACATATGGTAAATATTTTGGTTCATTTTGAAAGACAATCGCACTCTCTGCAGATTGTGTGGAGAGATGAATTTTTAATCTTTAAGAGGGTCAGTAGTTTCATTTAAAATCAAATACGTTTGTTAAATTTGTTTGTTAGGCAATCCTTTAAAACAGAGTTTTGCATATCAAACGAATTTTTGTACAATAAAGTTTTTAATTAATTATCTTGTCAAGCAGTGTATTAAGTTTGGGCAAATTTGTTGGTTACATTATATTAGGTATTTTGAATGGTTACATTTTTGGTTTTTTTTAACAATCGCCTTAATTGAGTGACGGAAAAGTTGTTTTTAACTTTCACACAATAGAGATATTCCGTAAACAAATCCATTAGTGGGTTTGTATACCTATATAAACAGCTTGAAATATTGTTTTAAATGTAGATCTTTCCATATCATTAAAATTGGTATGTCTATCGAAAATCGAAACAGGTGAGTATTATTATTAATTTTAATCTTTTAAAAATGAATTGTTATCAATTCACGTATTTTTAATGAATAGTTCTCAACTTTTTGAGTATTAAATTTTGTTGTTAAATTGATTCTTGTTAACACTTTTTAAAAATGTTTGTGGTTTTTATTTTTATTTCAATTTACAGATGTTGGAGACGGTTAACTGGTCGTCAGTATAAAAAACTCTACGTTTGCAGAAAGAAAATTTTTGGTGACATCGTAAAATGATTTTCAAACCGGTAAACGAATGCTAGATGAGGTGTGCCATTCATAGATGGAACTCTGAAGTTGTAACGTTTCATATTTTTGTAAAATAATTTTATATTGTGTGTGAAACAGAGAGAGAAATAAAATTTGTTTCCTGCTTTCTTTATTCTTCCAATTAAAAATATATATGTTATTGGTACTTGTAAATGTGTTGTGTAACAGAGATGCAAATAAAATTTTATCCTCCTTGTTGTTTTTTTTATTTTCCTTAACACATACGTGTATCAAACGTTAATGGTTCGAACCTCGGTATGTTAAAGTTTTTTTTTTTAAAACTACTTGTTAAATACGTATAGCTGGTTTAAACGTTAATGGTTCGAACCTCAGTATGTTAAAGTTTTTTTAATCAAATGTAAATTTAAAAGTAGTTGTTAAATACGTAGTGGTGTATCAAACGTTAATGGTTCGAACCTCGGTATGTTAAAGTTTTTTTAAAAACTAGTTGTTAAATATGTGGTGGTGTATCAAACGTTAATGGTTCGAACCCTGAAGTGTTAAAGTTTTTTTAATCAAATGTAAAGTTAAAAACTAGTTGTTAAATATGTGGTGGTGTATCAAACGTTAATGGTTCGAACCCTGAAGTGTTAAAGTTTTTTTTTAAAAACTACTTGTTAAATACGTAGTGCTGGTTTAAACGTTAATGGTTCGAACCTCAGTATGTTAAAGTTTTTTTTAATCAAATGTAAATTCAAAACTAGTTGTTAAAGCCATGGTTAATGTAATTAACATGTTGAACAGGTATGTTTTTAAAATCATACGTCATAGAAAATGGTGTCATCTGTTTACAAAAGTTTGTGTATCAATCGTTAATGGTTCGAGCCTCAGTATGTTAAATTTTTTAATCAGCCATAACTTTAAAAGTAGTTGTTAAAACCGTGGTTAATGTAATTAATAAAGAAAAATGTTGGTTTGACAGCCATATTGAATCGCTTTAGGTAATTGTTTTTCGTGTTTGTTTTCTAGTTTATAAAAGTATGAGAGTGATAAATATATGTTCTTTTATCCTTTTTCATCTTGTTTATTAAATGTTTAATCATACAAGATGGCGGTACGTAATTGCTATTTTTGTTTGTGAACTAGTTTATAATGAATGAGAGTGATAAATATATGTCTTTTATCCTTTTTCATCTTGTTTATTAAATCATACGTCATACAAAATGGCGTTAAGTAGTTGCTATTTTTGTTTGTGAATTAGTTTATAAGTATGAGAGTGATAAATATGTTTTTATCCTTTTTCATCTTGTTTATTAAATGTTTTATCCTTATTCAACTTTTTAATCAACAGGTCTTATCCTACATTTTACACCATCATTAATTCATCTTAATCAACCTTTACAGCTATATACAAACTTCAAAGAAAAATATGTTTTCGAAAAAACAACCTTGTACAACAACTTTAATTTAAATCTAGCACTAACTCTGAAGCCATACTGGTTTAATAGCCATACAGGATGGTGGTACGTAATTGCTTTTCGTGTTTGTTTTCTAGTTTATAAAAGTATGAGGTGATAAATATATGTCTTTTATCCTTTTTCATCTTGTTTATTAAATGTTTAATCATACAAAATGGCGCTACGTGAGTGTTTTTTTGTTTGTGAACTAGTTTATAATGAATGAGAGTGATAAATATATATTTTTATCCTTTTTCATCTTCTTTATTAAATGTTTTATCCTTATTCAACTTTTTAATCAACAGGTCTTATCCTACATTTTACACCATCATTAATTCATCTTAATCAACCTTTACAGCTATATACAAACTTCAAACTCCATCTTTCAATTGTCGCCGTAGCCTAGTGGTTAAAGCCTTGGCTCGGTAATGCAATGGTTGCAAGTTCGAATCTCAACCAAGTTTTTTTAAATACATAAAAAACTTTAGGACGCCATGATGGGACGCCATGTTGGAAATTCAAATCGACCGCCGAAACATCCGCCATGATGGAAATCAACTTCAACAACAACAGCCTAATGAGGTGAGAGGCCGTATTTTCCATTGACGTCAACAGCCTGTTGACAACAACAGCCTAATGAGGTGAGAGGCCTAATTAGGGAACTGCCTGATGAGGTGAGAGGTAGGTGAGAGGTTGTTAGCCTAATTAGGCTAGTTGCCTTTCACTTTTCCTCATTAGGTCCAAAGTCCACGGTATCCCCCTTCTACTACTATTTGTTTAAATTTCATACTTTTATTCTGCTATTTACCTTACTTTATATCTTCTCAAATATCTTTCAATTCATTTCTCTTGTTTCTTCAAATGTTACTTAGTATAATCAAATGATGAGGCAGTTTTCCTTTTCTTAAATTCATTTTCCGCTTTTTCTATTCTCGTAAAAGATTATTTCTTATTTCTTTCTTCAAAGTTTTCTATTCAACTTCTTTTATAACCATTTCGTATGTGCGTGTTTTTACAATCACTTTCTTTCTTATATTCATTATTCATTTCTTTGTAGATTTTTTCATTTATTTGATTGTAGCTTTATATTTCATCGCAAAGTTTTCTTCATATTTGATTGTTTTCATTATTTTTCGTTATACTCTTGTTTACATACTACATCAAATCAAATCAAATCAAATTTGTCTTTTTTGAAATAACAAAGTGATTCGGTTCTTCACAAACTTTAAACTTGGTAGATCGAATGGCAATGCGTGA